>CM024241.1:52238083-52287739 GCA_013421045.1 Propylea japonica | reverse complement strand
TTATTTCTTGAGAAGCCTGATCCTTTATTTCAGAGATTTATTCTTTTCAATTGTTTATAAAACCTGAATATTTCTGTTGATAGATTGGTTATTCGAAACGAATAGCAATATGATGGGGAAATTTTTTCGATGGTTTTAAATAAGGAAGAGGAAGGGATGTTTGATTCTCTTCATGATTTTCATTACAGGGTTTTCCTTTTATGTCTAATGTCTAATAAGACGTTTTCAGAGAACAAGTGAATATTTCGTTCTGAAATTTTAGGTGGAGCCTTGAGGATGGAAGAACTCTTCGCCTAAAATATTTTCAATTCGACAGTGTTGCCACGTCTATCTCAAACGCATATCTACTTTCTTATTTCAAATGGAACTACCTATCTTTTTATTTATATATCGATTCAGTACCAAAATCGCAGTATAACCTACTAAAAAAATTTCTCTGCCATTAACTGTTGCCAAGTTATGCACACATTCTTGAAATTTTCGACATCTGCATTGTAAGTTTGGGAATGCAATATCTCGATTATTTTCTATGCGAACGGAACCAAACTCAGCAGTCTCATAGTAAAGAATCCATGCATTTGTGTGGTATATTCAGTATTTTTATACATCGTAAGGTTCTTCGAAAATTTTTATCCGAAAATCTGGAACTCAAATATGAAATATTTCGAGATTTTCAAATGGCAACCCCATATTTATTTTACAACATGCGATTCTTAATGAAAAATGGATGTCAGTCTCCTTTAACACTAATTATTTTAAATTGGGAGTTTTCGAATGATGAAAAATATTAAAATTGTTCAGTATTTGGAGTCATGATCAATGGTTGTGTTTACGATGAAATGGCTCTTTGATAATGAGGTAAACTATTGAAGTATATTCTATGGTTTAAATCATAAAATGTGTTCGATGATCATGAATATCATAAAAAAAGTTTACCCAAGGTATTCAAACACGATTCAGGTTGTTTCAAATTCACAGGGAACGCCAAAAAATTATTGAAATTACCTTCAAAAATCGTTATTCACATTCAGCAAGAATATCTGGAAATAAATTCCGAAACTGTTTTGGCTTTCGGTAATCCTGGCCCATTGTTCATGTCCTCATCCATAGAATTCATTCCGATAATTTACCTTATAGTTGATAGTTGATAGTTTACAGAGGGGTTACAGTCCACTGCGACCTTAAGGTCTATTGTGCCCCCTTACAGAGCTTTTCTGGCCAAAAAAAAAAACCTTCACAGCTCGCCTTCCAGTTCCAGAGATCTAATGAAATCTAGTAACTGTAAAGACTTCAACGAGGCTAGTTCCTCACTCTTACAAGTTTCTTGTCCAAGGCATTTCCTCCTCAGGCTCGTAATGCCAAGGCATTCTGTGACTAGGTGAATGGGGGTTCACCTTATAATTACACAACATTATGTCCATGGATCATGACTATAAACACTGAGGAATTTCAGTATTTTCATCTCATTCAAAAACTATCCGAAATAAATAATTAGTGTGAGAGGAGAATGCCATTCATTTTTTATTTAGAATCGAATGCTGTGAAATAAATTTCCATTTGAAAGTCTCGAAATATTTCAATTTTAAGTTTCACATTTTCGGATCAAAATTTTCGGAAAACTTTACGATGCATCAAAATACCGAACATACCACATGAATGCATGGTTCTTTACTATGAGACTGCTGAGTTTGGTTCCGTTCGTATAGAAAATAATCGAGATATTGCATTTCCAAACTTGCAATGTAGATGTCAAAATTTCAAGAATGTTGGCATAAGTTGGCAACAGTGCATGGCAGAGATTTTTTTTTTAGTAGGTTATACTGAGAATTTGGTTTTGAATCGATTCATAAATAAAAATATAGTTAGTTCCATTTGAGATAAGGAAATAGATAAGCGTTTGAGATAGATGTAGCAACACTGTTGACTTGAAAATATTTTAGGCGAAGAGTTTCTTTCCTCAGGCTCCACCTAAAATTTCAGAACGAAATATTCACTAGTTCTCCGAAAACGTCTAATAGGCCAACTTAATGGGAAACCCTGTATATAGATTCAACAAAATTGAATAATGCAGTATAAGTGGCAATCTGTGTTTCAAATAATTTCATCCACAATTAATTCTTTCTCAAATCACCGAGAATGGCCAATTCAGGATCCTATCCTGCCTATTGAATGGATAACAAGGGTCGCGTTAACAAGACACGCTTAGTATAAACTTAATAAATAATTCTTTCGGTCTTCCTCATGCCACGATGTTGTACAGTTGCCGGTTTCCTTATACCGTGAACAAATTATCATAGAACACTGATAACGATTCGCAACAATGACACCATCGAAGATTTACTCGTGCCGCCATACTGGATAGGTTGCAATTAGGAGGCTGAGCAACGGTAAAATCAAATTGGGTTATCAATATACCTGACTTGCCTTTATGTTTCGGAATAAGAGAAAAAGAACAAATATTAATCACTCAAAATTGCTTTATTGTTTTCCGAAATAATTTTATTCATCTGCATGCGTGTGAACCAATTCTGGAATATATTTTTCACTCTGATTGGGGTGTCTTCGAAACATGCATTCTAAAATCAACCCCATGGTCAGGACTATATCTCAGATGACTCATCAAACCGTTTTGAGTAATCAAAGTAGTGGAGAGTGATTCACAGTTCTCATCAAACTAATAATGCTTTTCTTCTTGCGTTCTTTTCCGCAAATTGTTCAAATACTACTCAGAAGTCTAATTTTTTAACAACTCAGATTCAATGCACAAAACGGCCAGAAAATTCAAACGCTTTTGAGACATGCTAGATCGCAAATACGATAAAATTCGCTTCAATGCTGAATACGACCTCTCTGCTGAAGAGTTCGTTGCAAAAGTGCAATTCTAATTGTAATATCGATATAGGTTAGTTAACACTAAGCACTAAGCTTTTATCACTTCTAATGAAGGTAATCATATAGAGTAGACTTTTTGGAGGTTGTTCTGAATGAGCTAAGTAGGATTTGAAGTTCAAACATTCATCATGCGGTTCTTCATCTAAATCGTCAGGAAAACTACAGATGAGGTTAGTAACCGCCACTCCTTATTTTTCAGAACAAATCGATTGCAATTTTAACGAAAAGGAGAACTCCGCCTCAAAACCCTTATAGCAATTTTTACGTTCATTCAATTAATAATAATAATAATCTTTATTCACTAAGTATAAACACTTATGAATAACCTTCCCATCAACATGATTACATGAGTTGTCAGTATTGATTTGTTTGTGTATAAATATAATAAAAGCAATAAATATATCTCTGCTTACAATTGACAATCTCACATTCACTCAAAAATATTTACAATAAATAAGACATTTTTACACTTGATAAACACTAATATCAATAAGTTAAATTCAGACATGAACATATAAATTCATAATATACAAAGTCACATTTATAAAACAAAATTACTGGGTTTATCCTGCCAGAAATCCTCCATTGAATAATATGCTTTCATCATTAAATTTTTATCAATTCTTTTTTCAGTCTTAACTTTGTCATTTTCTCGAAAGTTTCGGATATTTCGTTATATATTAATATTGCTTCATGATTAATGCTCATCTGAGTGGCTGATATTCTATGAAATGGAATGACTAATTTTTCTGCATTCCTAGTGGTATAACTAATTCTCTTATTAGATAGTTAATTATAACAAGATGAACCCCTTCTCTCCTCAAATCGATTAAATTGATCTCTTAATCCTACGATATAATCAACCAATGACCCATAATACAAAACTACTTCATCTATATCATTGTCAACTTTCTGTATTGCTTCGCTCATTTTATCAAATCTTTCCAAAATTGGACTCCATACAGCAAACATTATTGCGGTTTCAAGAGATGTTCGGAGTTTTTTTTATTCACCTAAAATTTGCCGCCCCCAAAATCGTGCCTAGGCGGTAATAGGGTACTGCTGATTGGGGTATCTTCAAAACATGCATTCTGAACTCATCAACGGCATGTCACTAGTCAGGACTATATGGCTTATGACTCATCAAACCACCGTTTTGAGTGCTCAGAGTAGTGGAGAGTGATCTTTCTTGGGCAATGGTTCTGCCCTTTTGGAAGACAACTGGCAATCAAATGTAATCAAAAGTTTTTGTACTACTCCGACCGTTCTACAATGTTCCATCAGTACAGTTATTATAAATATTATTATTGACTTGAGCCTATTAGCGTAGAGAGGGTGTGATTTCTCACTCCCCCAAGCGATCGGCTATCACTTTCCCTTCTAAGGGGAACATTCACTCATCCCTCATCATTCATTCCTCGCTTATTCGAGGAATCATCTCCCAAAGTCCCCCGCATTTGTTTACAGACATCCTGTATAGTATTTGGGCTATTTTCATCATAGGTACTTCTTCGGTTCAACGTTTCGGCCAGCATTCGCAGGCCGTCGTCGTCGTCTTCAGTGCCTAAATTGAGTAATTAAAGGACCCTTAAATGTTCGAATAAAAGAACAAAAAACTAGCTCAACTTGGAGATACTGAATGCTTTAAATAACAACCACTTCATGGGGTGAATCATCCAAAATATCAAAAAACGAAAAACTGAGAGGTAGAAAATTGAATGGAAGCAGTGTTCATGTCAATAACCGAAACCCTCATCAGACTGTTGATATAAAAAACATCTGGGCTCCAATAACAAAATCCAACCTAAAAAAAGAAACAAATGAATTGTGTGACTACTGAATAAATCAAAAATAGATCAAAGACATCCATTGTTCTTTTCAAAACATTTTTAAAGAGTGACGAAAGTTGTTTTTTCGAAAGATAAGAGTCTAGAGTCTTTTTCTGAAGACTGCTGGCGATTTCTGTCTGAAATGTTGAACAGGTGTCTGTAAACAAACGAGGGACTTTGGGAGAAGGGGAAGTTCATATAATTTTTTTTTCGAACTCGCACCCCCCTTCTAAGATATAGCCTTTGGAAGGCGATAACGAGTTGACAGTTTTGAAATTTTTTTGAGGCTTCTCAAAAACACTGAGTCATAAAACTATAAATAATATAAAGCACTAAATTGATGTTACTCACAGAATTTTTTTTAGATCTCATAACTTTATAATTAGGGGTTGAAAATAACAACCCCCTATGAATTTCGTTCAAAATAAAAAATATCTTAGATTCTATAGAAAGGAGGATGAAATGGACAGTGATCATAACTGCTTGTAAGTTTTATTTCTTCCGAGAAAATTATCGACTGCATCGAAATTTTGCGGAAAAAATTTTTTTCCGAATTGAATGGAAAACCATAAGTTGTTATTTTCAACCCTCTAAAATAAAGTTATTGAATAAAAAAAATGTGTTATTGTTTTTAAAGACTCCTAAAAAAATTAAAACTGTCAACTCGTCATCGCCTTCCAAAGGCTTGTATTTGGATGGGAGATCAATTTCGAAAAAATGTATAGTCCATTCACTAAAGGTTGAGCCGTCGGTTGGCCATGGAAATTTGGCATATTCCACTGTGTATATTAAAATTTTAGGTTATGTTTCTTTATTTTCTTGTCAGATTGATACACAATGTTGTCAATATTGCATAGAGTTATCTGAGAACTCGCAAGCTCGTCGGACGAGGCCGGGTACATTCGGCAACGTTGACTTCATGACAGCAAATACTGCCAACTTCAGATAAATAAAGAAACGGCTACTATAAGCTCAACCTTTCGTGAACGGACTATACTTATATGAACTACCCCTGCTTATTTTATTCGAGGAATCATCTCCCTGAGTCCCTCGCATTTGTTTATAGACACCAATGAATGTTCCATTATCAAGAATTTCACGTCAACCATTAAAGATAGAGTTTTCAGTGGCCATCTTGCAACACTACGGTGGTCCAATTCTAACTTCACGTCAGAGCTTCTTTCATTGGTTTTTTGAAAGGACAATTTCATGATGCGCTCCCCTTCATTTACTTCATCTAGTGGACCTATATTATGTGCAAGAAACTGCTTATCATTGTGCACTAAAAAACTGACGTGAAATAATCGGTACGGATGAGCTAGCTACAATATGATATGAACACAAAAGAAAACCTAACAAGCATTCAACCACATCATCCTCATTGTTAGTGTCTTCTTAATGTCCGCGTAACTTCGTAATTAATAACCTAACGAGGTCTTCGATATAAAACATCTTACCTATGACGTAAGAAGATGCAGATGACCTAATAAAAGAGAATAATAGTGTTTACAAACCAGAATAAATTCTTGGGAAAAACTGTCTGCTGTGAGAACTAGGAAACGGAGCAATTGGATAACAGAATGTATTGTGCCGTAACACTCCTATGTTCTTTTTCTGCTGTTCCCATACGTGTGTCGGGAAAAAAATAAGAAAATGCAATGCCACATTTATATTTTCGATCGGCTGTACCATGTTACAGATTCTGTCTCATTGTTCCTTTGAATTTGGCAGTTTCCTAACATGTTGGGAGAATGATGTACAGATAAGTAAAAACATACATCGATTGAATTTCGAAACGACGATGGCCACAATGTCTTCGTAACAACTAAACATTGAAAACGTATTTAAATTCGTTGAAAATTATCAAACCATTGGATATCTCATTCAATTGGAGACATTTCTTGATGACGTGAAATTCTTGAAGATGGAACATTATTTGATGTAAGGTTGGATCTCATTATTGGAGCCGAGATGATTTTGATATCGACAGACAGTTGATTTACAAGAAAGTTGCTTTTCTCATTTTTCTTTCGAAATTATAGAAGCTTCACCCCATACAATCCTATGGTCTCCATTAAAAGCATGTTGGACAAGCTTTGACTAATCAGTATCCCCAAGTTTAGCTAGTTTTTTTTATGTTCAGTGATTCGACCATTCAAGGGAGTTTCAGTTCTACAATAAAGGTTTTACCGCGCTCATAAGCTAATCCTATATGTTAATACGTTATATGAAAAGAATAGTAGAATTGGAAAGAAGAACAATGTGAGAAAAGCGTTCAAGACTGAAGATACTATTAGGGCTAATCTAACTAAAAAAACTTGTGTGTGTTTTAGAGCCTATATTGGTGAATCTAAACGTCCCCTAAAGGTTCGAATCAAAGAACATGAAAAAACAGCTGAGCTTAGAGATTCCGAATAATCAAATCTTCTCCAACATGCGTTAAATGAAGAGTACAGGATTTTATGGGGTGAAGCTTCTCGAACATCAAATAAAGAAAAACTGAGAAGTAGAAAATTAAAGAAAGCAAATGTTATGTCAATAACCGAAAACCCCATCAATCAACCGTCTGTCGATGTCAAAAACATCTGGACTCCAATAATAAGATCAAATGAATTTTCTATATCTGACAAAAATAGATCGAAGTCATCGATTATTTTCGGAAAACTGTGAAAAATGAGAAACTTTCCGTAAAGAGAAGAAAGTTTTTTTGCTGAGAGCAAGAAGTTTTTGCTCTGATGAGATCTGAAGTGTTTTCCTAACGAGAGCAGGCGAGTACTTGCCAAAACGTTGAACAGAAGAAGTGAAATGTAACGCAAGATTTTTAAGAATGATTTTGCAAATGACAAGAAACTTTATCAATTTGTATTGTTATTATTCATTCAGTACCTATATCAGTTCTGATTCAAAAAATAAATTCACTTGAATCGGTTATCCTGTTATGGAAATATAGAGATTCTTCTTTTCAATATTCCAATTGAATTTTCTATGGTTCTGTTACCACTATGACCACAAAATTCTGCATGAACATTCAGTGTATTAATCTTCATTTATAAAATAAATTTCATCCGAATCGGATATTTTTTTATGGAAATATAAAGTTTCTTCTTTTCAATATTCCAATTGAATTTTTTATGGTTCTGTTTACACTATGGCCACAAAATTTTGCATAAAGCTTATTATGAGCATCTGCATAAGACCGCAACATTTATCTCGATGAGTTTCTTTTCAAAAGTCTTCATATCAGCACCGTCGGCAACGCCAGCTCTCAGGAAAAATGGGCGCCAAGAAGGGAACAGATTTTTCAGCAGGGGTCATGAAGAATTGATTCCATATTTTGTTTACCATAATATTTCAAGAGTAGCCAGTAAAAATTGAGGGTTACATAGGCCTAAGCCACCACTGCCTCCCTTAGCGTAGCCGCTGTTGAGCACCAAAATACAGGGTGAGCCAAAGTAACTTGATGATTTAGAAATTCAATTAAACAAACGCTCATTCAAATATCCATTTAATTATTTCTCCATCCTCAATACAACATTGAAATTTTATGTTCAGACACTTCCAAGATGATATCTGGCAAATGATGTCCATTATTGTCCATACACTCCGTTATTCGAATTCGGAAATGTCAGCTAGCTCTGTCCAGCATTTCGTTGATATGTTGGCTTAACGAATTATGTTGTTCTTCAAGTGGACCACAGTCCTGGGTCGATGGTTATGAAAATGTGGTTTTGGATTATCCAATACAAAAATCACGGATGCTAAATCAGGAGACTGTGCTGAAGTGCCGAAAACCCCAAAGAACATATCGTGTCAAGTTTGGTGTGGCGAAAAAAATGAACGGACAGTTTCAGTGACCGTTATGTCCACATGATGCTGGAGTTTTTTCTTACTGGGCTTTTCTAGAGTCTTCAGTGCTCTTGAACATTCGCCTGATTCCAGTGTATTGGCAATAATGAACACCATTTGCCACAAATAATCCTTTCTCAACATTAACTTCATATGCCGTACCTGATGATGAAAAATGATTTAATCGATAATCGCTTATTCACTTAAGCTCATATTTTTGTTTAATAGAACTTCTAAATCAGAATGTTGCTCTGTCCCACGCTTACAGAAAGTTCGATGAGAATAACGAAAGGAAAACAGTCCAAATTTGATACAACAAAGGGCCGATAATCCGGAATTTCACGATTCATCTTAGCGTGAAGGGCATAACCGAGTTAAAATTGTTAAAAGTGGAAAAAAATTGCAGAGAATACAACGTCACAAAAAGTTTTCCGATTTTATATTCAATGGAACTTTACAAATCCTAATAGCATTATTGAGCACCAGTGGCAAAGACAGTTTTCAAAAAAAAGGGGGCTAAGGGAGCAGGAAGCATTATTTTGACGGGGTCATAAGAAATCGATCTGCAATTTTGTCAAGCAATATTTCAAGACAGGCAAGTCAGTGACCTATTACCGCCTAGGCCAACAAAGGTCATGGCCTAGGGGCGACAAATTGTCGGTGAATAAAAGAAAATTCTTTAACTCCTTCACGAAAATGTTGAATAGCCTTCTTCGAAAATTTCGCACATTTGATTTGATAAAGTGAGCGAAGCAATACAGAAAGTTTACATTGGTATAGATGAAGTAGTTTTGTATTATGAGTCATTGGTTAATTATATAGTAGGATTGAGAGATCAATTTGATCGATTTGAGGAGAGAGCGAAGATCAATTCTGGATTCGAGAAATATATCGAAGTGAAGACAGAAGAGCCACAACAAGAACTGTTCCTGCTGATGAAATTCGAGTGGGACATACTGTTTTGAGTAGGAGGGAAAACTTCAGAGTAGGGGTATATCTTGTTATAATTCACTATCTAACAGGAGTATTGAATGAGCGTAAAAATTACAATGGAATAGTTCTGAAGAATTAGGAGAAGCGGTTCTTCTTCTTCTTCTCTGTGCGGTGCCTTACCGGCCGAACTGAGGCCTAGTGGCCCTTGTTCACCCGCATCGTTCCATAGAGACTCAGCTCCTCAGACACGAAGACAGAAACGTCGCGAGCCTGCCAGGAGTGGTCCCTTTCACCATAGGAATAGAAGGTTTTGGATTTCCTAGGTGTGTTGACCTTAACTCAGTAAGGTCTCCACAGTTGAACAAAATATGCTCAACCGTTTCATCAGTACTCCTGCACCCCCGGCATAGGGAGCAGCTCGTCAATCCCATTCTCTTCAAATGCTTGTTAAACAGGTGACCAGTCAATGCACCAGTCACCAGACCGAGTTGTTTCCTCTCCAGCAACAGAAGCCTATTGACCTCAGATCGCGAGGACGGTCTCTCAATGAGAATCCTCGACCACCTCAGGCTCACCCCTGCGCTCCATTCCGAGGAAAATTCCCTGTTCAGCCAGTTCCTGAAGAAACTTCTGACATATGTGCGACAGATTGGCAGCGAAGGCTTCGGACCAACAAATGCTAATCCGGCTCCCCGCCTAGCCAGTTCATCTGCCTTGACGTTACCAGGTATATCCGCATGAGCCGGACACCAGATCACTTTCAAAAAATTATCAGAGCCCAGCCCACGCAGAGCTTTCCTGCATTCTTCTACCAAAAGAGAATAAACTCTAACATCGAATAGAGATTTCAGAGTTCCCTGGCTGTCGCAACATACATATATAAATGTGCTGGCCAGAGTATCCCCTGCGAATATTTTCCAGTGCGCATGCAAGAACCGCAAATAGCTCAACCTGCACAATGGAACAGTCCTTCCCCAGAGGGATAGCCTGATTGAAGTGAGGACCCACGATTCCGGCCCCAGACCCTGTTGCTGTGACAGAGCCATCAGTGAACCAGGTGGGACCCTCTGGACTAAGAAGCATGTTTGATGAAGACCATAGTCTCTGTCGGGAAGCGGTTACTAATCTCATCTCTCGTTTTCCTGACTATTCAGATGAAAAACTTCACGATGAATGCACTTCAATTCCTACTTAGCTCAGTTAGAACACCTCCAAAAACTCTACACGAGATGAGTACCTACCTTCATTAGGTCTGTTAAAAGCTTAGTGCAAGTTTTTCCCTGTATCGATATCATAATTAGAATGTTTTTATGCTTTTTTGCAAAAACTGTTCAGCAAAGAGGTCGTTTTCAGCATTTAAGCGAATTTATCGTATTTGCGATCTAGCATGTTTCAAGAGCGTTTGAATTCTCTGGCCGTTTTGTGCATTGAAGCTGAGTTGTTAAAAATTATACCTCGAAGTAGTGTTTCAACAATTTGCGAAAAAGTAGGCAAAAAAAACCATTATTAGTGGGACAATGAAAACTGTAATTTTTTACCATGAAATGTACACTCTGAAACATTAGATTATTTTATGTCCAGATAGAAAATTGTCTTTTCCGGCGACCTCAAAATAAAAGGTGATTTTAATGTGTACGAAATTGATCATTGATAACCCATTTTAATGTTCAATTGCTGCTATTTTAATGTGCAATCCTCATGGCAACAGTCCACAAAGTATTCAGAAATTAAACTACAAGAAATGTCAAAACTCTACTGGAACATACCTAGATACATAAAAATTTTATTATGTCAAAGGTAAGTCTTTTGCAAGATGAGAATGTATTTCATTCTAGATTTTATACACAATTCAAATTGAGGTCGTCGGAAAAATCTTGTAATCAACTCGGTTATGAATCTAGCGACTAATGGTTTCGAACTATTAACGCGTTCGCTCCACTCACACGTTGAAATATATTGAACATTAGTCGCTGTCTTTAATAACCTAGTTGATTAAACAACTATTATCATCTTCAGCGAAAATCACGTATTTACAGAATTTGAATTTTTTTAATTCTCTTTACTCAGAGAAGCGGCAAATTGTTTTTGGCCTAGGGGAAGAAAATAGTTTAATTCGACCCTGGGACAAGTTAAAAATTAAGGGGGTGCTTGGGCTACTCCTGCCCCCCTAGCTTCGCCACTGTTGAGCAAGAAATATAAATGCTTACAATAAGTCGGATGAGAATAACGAGAACAGTCCAAATATAAATGTAATAATTTAAAGGGCCGACCATAAAGAATTTCACGATGGAACGTTATTATTATTCAACTGTCCTTCCGTGTCTAAGCGCAAAGTGAATAACTGAGTTAATGGAGATTTTAACATGATTCTGTACGATATCTCCCACAGAATCGTTTCATACCATCATAATTGCAAACAATGACGGAGTGCGCTGAATGAATCACGACGTTGAAGGAGGAATAACATGAATAATTGATTTTGTCATTGATATAAATTCGAAAATGTAATTTACAGTTAGATCGCTTATTAAAGCGTCAATTTCCTGGATGGTTCTCAAAAATCCAGGCAAGTTATAGCTGTCGTCGTCTTAATATCATTATATTAAACAATAAATCACGTCCAAGTTATACAATGCATAAGTAGCGGGTACCGTTAAAGTTCAAACATCCACCAAAAATGTAAAATACAATAGAGGTCACTCTATTATTTTTAAACATAGGCGGAACACACGTTCAGCGATGCCTCCTGATGGTCCTTGTTTATTACTGAGTTACAATCTCAGATTATAGAAAGGCCTTGTCAGGTATAAACAAGGCAAAAATGAAGAAAGGACCCCTATGTATATTCTCCCCCACTGCTGTTAATAAGCATTGCCCTAATTTGGGTATTCTTGATATTTTCAAGATATTTGCGTCGATTTTCGTGATTCTACATTTCCATGTGCTTTGCAGTGATATTGAAGTTCATTCACTCCAGAAAAATGCCGAAATACTGTTATTTGCAAAACGTGTTAAAAACATGATTGTTCACAAACAGCAACATTTCAGAGCTAAGACAGTAGCGTGGGTTGGTTATGGGTAGAATATATTAATTTAATTTTGTTCCTCTTATTCCGTAAACCTATTACATTAGTTCGATAATATACAGGGTGATTCACTTATCTTGGTAACCTAATTTTTCAAGAAAAGGGATGAATATTCTTTTATTCTACTTGGTACAAGTCAATGTTGATTTGAGATGTGCATGAAAGTCGGAGAACATAATTAAGACGCCAGGCGTCGCGGCGCTTTCAAATTTTTTTCCCCTTGAACAATTTTTTTTTTTATCACTTGAAAAAAAATTAATGAAAGTCGGAGAACATAATTAAGACGCCAGGCCTCGCGGCGCTTTCAATTTTTTTCCCCTTGAACAATTTTTTTTTATTGTATCACTTGAAAAAAAAATTAATTCTAAATGTTTCTTCTGAATACCATTTTTTTCTATTTCTTACCGTCAGTGACCTGCAGCATGTTTTATGTTAATTCTATTCCATTTATATTTTTCTGTATTGTGACAGTATGCCTTGATTTAGAGACAAAGTCATGATTGTGTTCCTTAATCCTTATAATCAAGAAGACTTCTCAATCATTATATTCATCACATATTATATGATGTACGAAATTGAACATTAATGACCCATTCAAATGCTCAATTTTTTGCTATTTTAATGTTTAATCCTCATGGCAACCGTACATAAAGTATTCAGAAACACTACGAGAAATGTCACAACCCTACCGGAACATTGAAATTCCATTATGTCAAATTTAGTCTTGTGTAAATAAGAATGTATTTCAATCAAAAATTCATTCAAAATTCATATTGAGATCATCGGAAAAATCTTGTAATAAACTCGGTTGTTAATTTAGCGACCAATGGTCTCGAACTATTTACGCTTTCCCTCTGCTCACGCGTTAAAATATCTTGACCATTAGTCGCCGTCTTTAATAACCTAGTTGATTAAATAACTATTATTGTTATAAAATGTAATATTTGATGAATATGATGATTGAGAAATACTTTGCTACAGAGTCTCTTCGATTTTGAATACATAATCACATTTATGTCTCTAAATCAAGGCAATCGTCACAATACAGAAAAACATAAATGGAACATAACATAAAACACGCTGCAGATCACTGACAGTGGGAAATAGAAAAAACAATGGTATTCAGAAGAAACATTCAGAATTAAATTATCTTTCGAATGGCACAATAAAAAAGGTAAAGGTAAAAAAAATTATAGCACCGCAACCTCTGGCGTCTTAATTATTTTCTCTGACTTTTATACACATCTCAAGTCAACATTGACTCGTACCAAATAACGCCAACGGAATAAACAAATATTATTCTCCTTCCGAGAAAAATTAGGTTACCAAGATAAGTGAATCACCCTGTACCGTCACAAAAAGGGAATGCCACTTATTTTTTAAAAAATTTCTATTGATATCAGATTATGAAAAAGCTATAGGTATTTATTCCGTTTCAGTGCCCCTAAAAAAGCAAGACTTTTGTTGATATTGAACTGTCAAATTCCAAAACAAAAACAAACATTTGCTTTGTATATTATCCGATTCTCAAATTCGTTCCATTGATTTCTAGCTTGGGGCCTATCTTTATTCTTTATTGATCTTAGGTGACAATAAAACAATGCTGCACAAGAGAATTCCATTTAGGAGTTCAAGACAAAAAACGATCCGTTTTTCAAACATATATCTAGATCAATGGTTTATGTTCCATCATCTCTTCAATTGTAAAATAAATTGAGTTGTGGTTTAAACCTACAATTGGAAATGATGATGATTCAGTCTCTTCATAATGCATAGACTCAGAAATCTTAAGAATCACGGCTGCCGTTGGATCCACTTGTTAAATACTGATTCTGAATTATATTGGTACTGGTGCTCGCCACTTTTCCAACAAGATATTGAGAGAACCAATACAGCCAAATTAATTCGACTCCATTTGAAGAGAACTATGTCAGTTTATTGTTTTCGCTCCTTAGATCTCCAAGTTTCTCACCAATGAAACTCTTCTAGATCATCACTCGAAGAAGATTATTTTGAATACCTCATTCTCCGAAAACTTTGGTGACATTCCGATACAAAATATGAACAGCCAAGCATCGGATTCCTTTTCCTCCAGAAAAATCATTCTATAAGGAATTGTGTCCAGATGTGCCCAGTAACTGTTGGATGTTTCTGAAATTTGATTTGTACCTATTTCCTTCTGTTGTTTTTATACAAGATGTGGCAAAACCTACGAAAAAAAGGTTTATCCTGTTTGAGTAAGTACTACACCCCCTTTTTTTCTTAAGTTTTGAAAATCACATCATTAAGATGATGACCTCCAGAAGCTATGCACTGATGTAGGCGATTTCTGATGTTTTCAACTGCGTTCTGAATCATATCGATCGGAATGGCGGCAATTTCTTCCCTAATACAGATAATAAGTTCTTTCACATTGTCAAGACGATGCTTAAAAACCTTTTCCTTGAGGTAGCCCCATTGGAAGAAATCACAAATGCTCAAATCCGGTGATTTCGCCGACCACCCCAGCTCGTCCTATAGGGCTACCTCAAGGAATAGGTTTTTGAGCATCGTCCTCACAATTTGAAAGAACTGAATATCCGTATTAAAGAGGAAATCGCCGCCATTCGATATGTGCCAGAACGCAGTTGAAAACGCCTACATCAGTGTTTGGTATACAGGGTGTCTACTTTTAAGCTGAACAATCTACAGGGGGAGATTAAGCTAGTGATTTTCGACAAAAAATGTCATATAATATATGGTTGAAATGTTGACGGTTATTCTTCAATTCAACATTTCTTGATTTCACGAAATATTTCGAGTTGTTTCTATTAAATGATCATTATTCAGTTTTCCTGGTAGTCTCATCAAATTTGATCACAAATTCGGAAAGGACAATGAATTTTCTACAAGATAAGGGAGTATGAATGTGTGCAAAAAATACTCTTATTGCGGGCGTGGTAAGGAGGTGAATATCGTGCAATAAGAGTTTTTTTGCACACAGATCCTCTTATCTTGTAGCATATTTATTGACCTTTCTGAATATGTAGTCAAGTTTTATGAGACTATCGGGAAAACTGAATAATAATCATTTTAGAGAAAACTCGAAATATTTCGGGAAATCAGTAGAAGGTTAAATTGAAGAATAACCGTCTACATTTCAACCATATGTTATATGACATTTTTTGTTGCAAATCAATCGTATAATCTTCCCTTGAAGTTTGTCCACTTTAAAAGTAGACATACTGTATAGGTACTCTATATTTATTAACTCCTAATAAGCTAAAAAACGAACAGATTACGAAAATTCTCAGAAATTAGAAGTACTCATAATTGCCTCTCGCCTTTCATAGCCTATTGTTATTTTAGGACAATCGAGAGAGAAAAATTAATCTACGACATTTTTAAAACTAAAATGTACTAGGCCAATGGTTCTTCAATTATTATGAAAGGTGTTCGTTTCCAAGATTTGTTTCAACTGTCGGATTTGTGTTGAAATGGTTCAATCAATGCCGATGCATTTTTTTGCGAAACAGAGATATTCCTGAACGATTTTGGGAAATTTGTTCATTCTGCAATACCTTTGAAGAGCAAAATCAAGCGAAAAAATCTCAGTTTCACACCATTAATTTCAACACGAATTCAGTGAATTAGAGAAATTAATGTATAACAGTATTATTGTAATACTTGTACATAAGATTCCCTCTAACATCAATAGTTTCTTCAAAAACTATTGCCGACGAGTCACCACTGAACTCCTTCACACGCTAACAATCCTAAAAGGCCTTCAACATCCGCCTGTTGTCAGTTTCCGGTAAATACGTCACATTATAACAGAAACGAACTTTATATTCACCGGATGGTTTTGTTTTGATGCAGAATTATAACGCACAATGACCTTGCAGTTCTAAATAAGATCGCGGTTCGCAATTGACACATTTGACAACCATGCTGTCATTACTTACAACGTTCTTGTTGAGTTGGCTTTTGCGATTGAAGGCAGAAGACTATATCCCGAGGTTGAGTCTTAATGTAATTTCATGGAAATCATAAATTCATCTTAAATCGAAATAATAACGCAAAAATGAACCTCCTTCTTCAATACATTTGACACATCGTTTTCGTACTGAGTGAACAACTCTGCAAAGTTCATAGCGTTTCTGACGCAGTTTTGCACAACACAATTTTATTCTGTCGATAAGATCCTCCCGAATCTGAAAGAGAATTAGATATGCAAAGGCGAGATTTCTTGGTGGTCATCAGAACGTATCTTCCAATACATTGTATCGCAATATATTCATTCAATAGATCTTAACGTTACGACTATTATGTTATGTCAGATAGGTGCATTTCATCCAATATGACTGTCAAGTTGCTTTGAATTAATACCATGAATTCTTCAGCATTTAAGTGATCGGTAAGTAAAGGGTTTTCCAGTAAGAGGTGTTATTTTGAATAGCCCGCTATTTCGGTATATGTCACGTTTGAAGCTGTAATTTTTTGACATTTGACAAAAAGAAACTTAGCCATTAATAAAAATGGAATGATACAAGCTTCAAGAACGCATTGAAATTATTAAAATTCACTATAAAACTGGTGAAAATTTGGCAGAGACGGTTCGTAAAACTCGATCAATTTTGGGTCGTCGTGAAGCAACTTTTCGGACCACAATAAAGAAATTGGTGGAAAAATTCGACCTGTTGAGACAAGTTAGTGATGTGAAGAATAAATCCAGTGCACGTCGCTAGAGAACAGCCGATTATATTGCTGCTGTATCCGAAAGTGTTGAAGAAAACCCAGGTTTGTCCACTCCTTGTCGTTCTTTGAAATTAGAGATGATTAATGAGTTTTTATGGCCGAAATTAGATAGAATTGATCTGACAACGTTTACTTTCAAGAAGACGGCGCTATGTGACACACACACAACGAAACCATTGATCTTTTGCGGGAAAAGTTTCCGGACCGTGTTATCTCTCGAAGAGGTGATCACAATTGGCCACCGGATCTTGTGATTTAACACCTTGCGACTTCTTCTTTTGGGGCCACGTGAAAGAGAAGGTCTACGCCAATAGCCCAGCGTCGATTCAAGACCTCAAAGATGGTCTTGTAAGCGTTGTCATGGTGGTCATTTGCCTGATGTTGTTATTTTCCACTATTAACGGCATATCATCTTCTTCATAATGAAATAAACATCCGATCATTTATATGGACAAATGGCATTCTTCTTTTAATATCAAAATAACACTTCTTATTGGAAAACCCTTCACTATTCACAAGCTAAAGTTCAGGCTACGCGCAGTAGGCGAATGGCCCAAATCACCGAGTGAATAACAGCCATGATACGCGAATAGCATACTAAACCTTATTCACGACCACTGAATATATTTCTTGAAGATATTAGCATTTGGCGACCTTGACAGAACCCTTCTATTACATGTAAGGAAAAAGACAAGTTGACACATGAGAAATTTTCGGAGAACTTGTCATATATTTCGTAATGAAAATTGCTTCAATTGATTTAATATAAGTAGATTTGGCCCTCTATTGACAAGGAATACCCAGATTTGTTAGTTGGAGTACCTACTTAAAAATACTGAAGAAATATCAATTCAAAGAATATTATATTGAAGCTAAATCTAATGAAGCATCTGACAGCAGTTAATAATAACTCATTATTCACTAGTTATTAATGGCTATTATGATATATATGATATAACGGGTGGATTATACAAAAGTCGTGGCGTGGATTACATCAAAATACAGGGTCTACTTTTAAAATGGCCAAACTACAAGGGGAGATTACATGAGTGATTTGCAACAAAAAATGAGGACGGATATTCTTCAATTTAACATTTCACGATTTCACGAAATATTTCGAGTTTTTTCTCTAAAATGATCATTATTTAGTCTTTATATCATCTTATTCGGGGCAATAAATTTGCTAGAAGATAAGAGAGTCTGAGTGAAGAGAAAACTCTTATTGCGGGTGTGGTAAGGATGAATATCACAATTCTGAAGTTAACAAAATTAGTCCTATTTTTCCAATGGGTTTTTCGATGAAATATAAATAATTATGCACACGTTTTTTTTCAGTAAAAAATACCTCATTTAGTGGTCTTTCGATTGATATATCAACTTTTGTGCTAGCTGCTCATCCTTCGCCATGATATTATAACATTGAAGGAATATACGTATGATTTTTTTATGAATTTCAGCCGAAAAATCGATTTAAAAAAAAAGAAAATTAGAGTCATTTGTTTTTTGGCGTTCTTCAAAAGTGTCCACCGTCATTTTTTGACATGAAATGTCTTCTTTGGTCCTTTATACCCTGAAATTTTTTTCACATTTTCAAAATTGGTGGAACATTTTGAAAAAAATTAAAACTGTTTGAATTTTGGGGTTCAGGAGATATCCATAAAGTTGGTGACGTTGTATTCATATCACTGAACAATATTAGTGAAAAAAACCATTGACAATCTGTCTTAGTTAAAAAGATATGGGCCCCCAAAGTTCTAAAAATTTCAAACCCGAAAATCACTTTTCTCACCACAAAAACACTGAATAACCGCTTTTATATAGTTAAAATCCTCTCTGAACATTATCACATGAAGATTTGATTCTTTTTTTTCAAAAATATTCAATAATAATTGAAAAACTTCGAAAACATTCGAGGGAAAGCCCGACGTTCTTTATGGTGAGTTTGACATAAAAATAATGAAACTGGCCATGCAGATGTCAACAATTTCAGGAAGTTGTGCATACCTTGGCAACAGTGCAAAGCAGAGAATTTTTTAAGTAGGTTATACTGCGAATTTGGTATTGAATCGATACATAAATGAAAATATAGTTATTTCAATTCGAACTAAGATAGTAGATATGTGTATGTTATAGACGTGGCAACACTGTTGACTTGAAAATATTTTAGGCGAAGAAATCATTCACCCTCAAAAGGCTCCACTTAAAATTTCAGAACGAAATATTCACAAGTTCTCCTAATAATGTATATTGATAAAATCAAATGAGTTGATGGTGTTCCTAAATTTTATTGAACCAAGTTATCATCTGGATTATTTTGGGAAAATATTAATTGAATCTTAAGCAGTCAACATGGACTCTTAAAGTTCATTAAATACAGGGGTACAACTTACAATGAATCTTCCATTGTTCACACATTAATAATCACAGTCTCTCGAAAAAGAAATGCCAACATCTACAACATTAACACGGGGATAAATTCACTGCGAGATCCAATTAAACATAATATGCTAGTTTGTGGAAATGTTCAGTGTTCGAAACGATTAAACCGGCAAATATTCGAAAGATGCATTAATGGTAAAGTTACAGGAAACGTGTAAGTGATACCAACCATTTAATTGCACATCTGAAAGCACAAGTGATTTATCACTCGCATAATTTCTCTGAAATAATGTATGCAAACCTGGAATGCTTAACGCAAAATCATAATAAGGAGTACATCTTTATGGTTCGATATCCTTCTTTTATTTTCAGGAAAGCTCATGTTACATGGGTAAATTGGTTGTTAGTGTGCCTATACTCGTATATTGAAATGGGAATCGGTAGGTTGTCTACTGTTTGCAACATATTATGGATCACCCAATATATTGTTATCATTTTCCTCGGATGGCTGGTTCTATAATGGAGAGCTTTGGAATGTTGAGTTTGCAAATGGCTTCTTCAGCGCATACAATGGTTAGGAAAATTATTCTATGCAGAATGTATCACTTTAAGTGACATTCCATTATTTCATAACGGGTCGCCAGTTCATAGCCTTTCAATTTTTGAGCGCTTATATCTAGAGAAACAACAAGCTTTGTGTTGGCTCACTGACGAAGAATCTGAGGTTACAAGGAAAATTTAATCGATGTATAATAAATAAACCCTTCGATCATTTATATATAAGGTAAATCCGGGTTAGATGCCCAACCTAACGAAAAATGCAATTATAATTTAAAATGATAAAACTGATGCTGAAAACATGAGATATTTATTTAGACACAATATTATTTGTTCAAAAACTTTAAATTCTTATGTTCCTTCTAAAAAAAAAGGTGAAAATAAAAACAACTTTTTTGGCCATCTCTCCCGAGAGTAAGAGAGAGTTGCCCCTGTAGTTTGGGTGAGCCGCCCCACTCAAGGAAAGCGCTTTATAAAAGAAGAGCAGAAACTTTCATTAGTTTTTTCTTTTTTCTTAAGAAGAAGGATTAGCCAAAACCTCAGATCATGAGAATTTTTTTTTACGGCGGTCAAGATTTACAGCCCTTAATTTTTCACGTCCACAAGTGACGCAGTTATAACCATTGTAAACGTCTCGTGGAACCACTAGTCACAACTCAAACATTTTGACCAATCTGCCTTGTTCGTTGTGATATCAATTTTCCCAGCTGATTCTGATCCCTTAGCACAACTTGTAGATGGTGAATTTTTAGGTACCTTTTTATATGAATGGGATTCCATCTTCCGAGAACGAAAATGTTCTTCTATATTTTTTTTTCTTTTGGGTTTCGCTTTGTCAAAGTTTCATTTCCTGATCGATTTTAGGAGAACTTGTACCAGGCTTATAACTTTCAGCTATTTGAATGAGTTTTTTTTGGATGGAGTACCATTGTACCTTTTCGTACAAGGAACCAGTTCGGCGCTGACTTCATCTGAGTTTTTAAGTTGGGACATATTATCCGAAATTCTATTATTCATTCATTAAGAAATATTCCCTCAATTAAACAGCAAGGGCGAGACTCATCAGATATATCATCAACATTTGCAAAATATACAAATGAATCTAGGGCGTCTATCCCGTATTATTTCAGGCCATCTATCCTTTTTTTACGGGAGAGATGCCCCAGTATATCAAAATTGACCCATCAAGAATTCCTCTACTATTTTCTAACCTACAATGAACCAATGGACTCTTTCATACGAAAATGCAATAGTATTCATTTAATTAAACGTTGAAAGATATATATTTTCCACTGTGATATGTTCACACCTAAATTAGATCATAGGGGCAAGTCACCAACAGTTTCCTGTTCTTCTTGAATATTTCGGGATTAAAAATATTTTGTGATATTATTTCCTATGACTTTCGCAAAACAAAGAACAAGTAAACAGCGACCATGCACGTGGCGTCAACTAACGATTAGGTCCGAAGTTATGCTGATCGGGGCATCTGTACCGGTGGGGCATCTAACCCGGAATCACCTTAAAGGTTGAACCATAGTCAATAACTGTGTCAATAAAAAAAGGTACATCAAATATTGATCGACATAGGGTTTAACCTTAGAAGGTATACAGAGTGTCCACTTTTAAAGTGGACAAACTTCAAGTGGTGGTTATACAAGTGATTTGCCCCAAAAAATGTCATATAACACATAGTCGAAATGTTGACGGTTATTCTTCAATATAATATTTCTTGATTTCACGGAAAATTTCAAGTTTTTTCTTTAAAAAGATCATTTGAACACATTTTCGGGAAGGGCAATAAATTTGCTACAAGATGAGAGAGATGGTAAGGAGAAGAATATCACGATTCTGAAGTTAACAGTATGAGTCCTATTTTTCCAATAGTTTTTTTCGATGAAATATTAATTATTATGCACACATTATGACAAAAGTCATAAATGCCCTTACCGTACAAAAATTTGCTCGTTGCTTAGCAACACTTTCAATCCTAGGATTAAAAACGCTACTTTAATCCTTGGATTAAAAGTAAATGCATTTGAAGTCTACTTGACAATCACTGTCATGATTCTGTGTTCAAATTCATAACCAAATTATGAACGATTTTTCACTAAAACCAATTTTATTGTAATTTTGACTTGGTTGGAGAAAAAATAGTATATATTATTCGGATTAAAAGTGCCTATTTTAACTCGCAATTTTGCATTCGCTCGGCTGCGCCTCGCAACTGCAAATATTGCTCGTAAAAAAATATGCACTTTTAATCCTTATAATATAATATACTATTAATGCACTTTCGAATGACATATCAACTTTTGTACTAGCTGCAAATTCTGCGAATCGAAATAATAACGAAGAAATGAACCCCATTCTTCAATACATTTGACACATCGTTTTCGTACTGAATATGTCTGTAGGGTTCCTCTGGATTAATCTGATGAATTCTTCAGCATCAAAGTGATCGGTAAGTATAGGGTTATCCATTTTGCGGTTTCAAAAGTAAACGTGAATAAAACACATAAAAAGTATTTTTGTACAACTGTCAAAAAAACTTGACTTTTCTTCATCACTATGGATGCATAAAATATTACTTTTTTTCACCGTTAAAAAAAGTCTTTTTTTCACCGTTAAAAAAAGTCTTTTTTCTCTGCTGATAACTAAAATTAGAACAACTTAAAATAATGAATATTTTAATTACAACTAATTTCACAAAATTTTGATTGTATCTGTACCTACCTTATAAAGTAAATTAGTTTCGTCATCAGCATCTCTGAGAAATTTATTGATATTATCCCTCCATAACACTTTAGATTTCTTTCCTCGGTATCCGACGCTTTTGTTCTTAATAAGCGGGACCAATTTTGAAAAATTCCTTATATCAATATTTTCCTTGACATTCGATGTTTTTTTCAACATTGAGCTCCATAACTTGGAAGGTTTAAAAAATTTTATTTTTCCTCGAAATAGCATGTGAGCACATTTTCAGAAACCTTTTTTACGTTGTTCTTGTTGCGCCATTCTCGAAATTGTTTATATGTTTTCTCATATTATTAGCTTTGATTTGGCTGGTAACATATAAGATACAATTGTATTTGCTTCTTCAGCCATATCTGCGGGGGTATCACTACCACTATCATGTTCAACATTCATCTTCTTTAAAATAATTCGAAATTGAAACAACTACGAGCAAATACTGTCAAAGATTCAAACAATTTCAACAAACTGTTTCTATAGTTACGACACAGAAAGATCACTGGATTCATTTAAATATTGTACTGAAAGCATTATCTTCAATAATTATACGTATTTCAGACGATGTAAATTCACATTCACAGTTGTACAAAAAATGTTGTTTGTATTTCGTGCGTATAAAATTCGTGTTTTCATGGCACATTCGAGTGAATTTTTGGCCTCGACCTGCGGTCTCGGCCAAAATTGACACTCTCATGTGCCATGAAAAAACACTCATTTTACGCACTTAATACAAAAATAACTATTTTATCATGATATTTCTTTTTTATTATAAAGTTTGAACGTTGACATTTGTGTGAAACACTACATCATTTAAATGACAACCACCCGGATTGTTGCAAGCATCGATTCTTTTGAGGTAATTTTCGACCACCTTTTGACACATATTGGGCGGTATCTCAACCATAACTTGACGAATATTGGTTTTTAACTACTCAAGAGTTAAAGGTTTATCTGCATAAACACGGTTTTCGCGTAGCCTCACAAAAAGTCAAGTAGTGTCAAATCGCATGATCTTGGTGGCCAGTTGATATCGCCGTCCACCGCCGGTTGTTCAAGCACCCATTCGACGTATCCACGATGTTGATGTGAATGGTCGGCTGGCTTCAGTTGTTGTGTGAGCTGGATTTTATATGGGTGTAGGTGTAGATCTTAATGCAAAATACGCCATAATGTGCCATAAGACAGTCCTAATTCCTGAAAATGACGAGGAATCGACAGATTCGGGTCTTCGGTAACACTTTCACTTACAGTAGCGATATTTTCAGTGGTACGAGCATAACGATGATGCACAGGGCTTACAATATCTGTAACCAATCCAGTCTCTTCAAATTTCTTCACAATTTTACCAATTGCTTGCGTAGTTGGACGATTATGTAAACCAAAATCTGCTCTTAAAGCACGATATGTGGCTGTGGCAGAATCGCCATTTTTGTATTAGGTTTTTACAATTTTCATGCGGTGTGCGATAGTCAAGCGATCCATTTTCATAAATGTCAGACTTTCAACTGAACAAAAAAAATTTTTTTTGAACTTCGTTTGACAGATATCGAATTCCAGCCCTATACTTTTGAAACCGCGAAATGGATAACCCGTTATAACTGGTCGAAAAGTTCTCCTCTCATGACTGCCAACCTCATGTTAACTCATGTTGGAAATGCGAAACAATAGTCGCATGAGGGTTTTTTCTTTGCCATACATGGTTGTTTCATAAATTAATCACACCTGAATACCTGAAAGTAGCCACATCAGTACTAATATCCAAACTCTTTCATCTTTTAGAAATTTTATTGCCCTTTTTGAATATGTGGTCAAATTTTGGGGACTACAAGGAAAACTGAATAATGATCATTTTAAAGAAAAAACTCGAAATATTTCGTGAAATCAAGCAATGTTAAAATGAAGAATAACCGTCAACATTTCGACCATGTGTTATATGACATTTATTATTGCAAACCATTTGTATAATCACCCCTTGAAGTTTGTCCGCTTTAAAAGTAGACACCCTGTATACACCTCAGTCTTACCAGGTAAAAGCATTCTTTTATTGCACCCTGAGGTAGCCCATCAATCGATTAAATCCAACAAAATCTTATCAGTCTAATTTTGCGCGAGAAGCTGATAGATAAATTTGAAAAAAAAAATAAATACGAAAGTATTCGAACAGGAAGTAAGGAAAGATACTGATATAATAACAACCTAAAGAGCACCTGTTGAAAGCTTTACCTTCGGAATTGTTCTCGATCCGATATCTCCACCTAGAACGAGCTGTGAATGATGGGGTTAGATAAATTGTAATTGCTACTTCTTTATTCCATAATAATATGGACGCAGGTAGATCTACCTGTGAGGTACTTTCAGCTACGGTATCAACGATTTGCCTCTTTGAGAACAGAAACTGTAAAATTGTATCAACATTTTGCCACGTTGAAAGCCTTTCAAAATTCCTCTTCTCGGAATTGAAAGACCCTTTCAATACTGTAAATGAATACATTTTTCACAATTAATGTGATTGAGAACATTGGTGCAAACATGTTTTGACTTCACGTCAAGGATTTCTTATTTTTTTCCTTTACGGACCTATAAGTTATAATTCATAATTTGGTTTGTTTTCACAGAAAACAAAAGATAACTTTATGACTCAAAAAGAATAACTTTTTGCTGCTCCAAAAATATACATGGCCGGTCGGGAGGACCGGGCCAATCTCTAGAAGCGTATTGTACACGTGAAAATAATAAATAATGTTTTATACGATTCCCATTTGTTTTCGAGATGAAAGGTGTTGAAATTCGAATATATTTTTTGTAATGATTATACGAGTTTATCAAATCTTTATGAATCATTGCTACAGATCAGAAAACTAGCCATAAAAATAATAATGAATTTATTCACCGGAGCTTACTAATTAGATTTTACAGGACAACTTGGATTTTTCTGATGATTTCGAGAAAACCGTTCAAATTTTTTTCTCGAAATCGGTAGCAGATGCGACAAGACTACAAGAAACTCAGAGTAAGAAATATTTCTTACTCTGAGACAAGAAACCATTAAGTTCAGCATATCAACAAAGATTCTTTTCACATTTTTTCAAATCAACAGTGGCTCACCAAAAAAGTTCTAGAGGAAAACAAGAGATATTGTTCCAGAAAAAATACCACCCTGTGGATTTGCTATCGAAATTGGCATGTCACATGGTGTGAAATATCAATGATAATATTTATATCAAATTTCAGTTGGATATCTTGGAAGTGTAGATACCTACTATAAAAGGAATTCTAACTTGAATACACTGTACCTATCTTGGAAACAAATCGAAATCGCAGTGTCAGTTTTTTCGAATTTTTTCCACTTATACAAAATGCCCCTCGAGTCTCAAAGTTCGACTCCCTGATGAAGAATCCGTGGTCAAACTAAATTCTGTCTGTGGGGCCAGTCTTCCGGCCGTTAGAACGATAACTTACGAAAGAATTGTCCTAGAAACATGAAATTTTCAGGTTGAGTTCGGTTCCCAAATGCCTTGGTTAAGTTTGTATGACATTTTGGAACTGATTCATTCAATTATGTAATTAAATATGTAAATTACTTAGTATATTCTAAGATGTGCCACGCATCTCTACAGGATTTTTCACAAATGATTGGATAATCTCTGTGCAGTTGCGGGTCATCTTAGGGAGTCTGAATCAGTGAGAGGCTTTTTTTGTATTTATTCGAAACGTTCAATCAGCATAACTTTTTTACGATATCTCCACCAAGAACAAGCTGTGAATGATGGGGTTAGATAAATTTTAATTGCCACTTCTTTATTCCATAATAACATGGACGCAGGTAGATCAATCTTTGAGGTAACTACTTATAGCTACGGTATCAACGATTTGCATCCTTGAAACCGAATGTTGATGTTTATTTCCGAAAAAATTGTAACAACATTCTACAACGTTGAAAGATTTTCAAAATTCCTTGCCCCCTAATATAATAAAATAGAGCCTTTCAATAGTGTAAATACGTAGAACTCCAATTATCCGAATTAATGGGGACCGGGACCCATTCGGATAATCAAATATTCGGATAATCGGAGTTTTTTAAAAAATTGCCATTAGAGAGAAAAAAAGCTACGTTTTGATATTGCACTATTTTTTTATTGAATTAAATGAAAGAAACATGATATTTTCACATGTTTTAAATATAAATAAAATGTACTTATGTACAAGTTTAGAAATAAAAATCATTGTTTTTCAAACATCTCCGTCAATGTAAGCTGTTTTTTGGACAAATTTTTTTCTGAAAGTGATTCGGATAATCGGCGATTCGGATAGTCGGAGTTCGGATAATTGGAGTTCTACAATTAATTTTTTACAAATATGTAATCTGATTAAGACTATTAGTAAGAACAAAAACGTATGGATGGACATTAAGTATATTCAGTTTAATACACTCGAAACAAAAAGGCTATTATGAGATTAATCACTCATCACCTTTATATCTGTGGGAGTGGGTGAACCAAATCAGTAAATCCCTAAAAACAATTTTTAACCCTACGACATAGAGGAAAAAGAATTACACATTATGATAATCGTTTTTTGATAAATCCAGATAGCCGTCAATTGGATGTCTTCAACTTCATTTATTTGGAATTATGAGCTGAAATTTATATACGAGGTCAAAAATGATGTTCAAAAATAATTTGGTCTGTTTCCATTATCTTGGATTGTTCTTTCCAACTTTTCGACAAGCATTCACCAGCCGTCCTCAGGATAATGGAAACAGACCAAGTAATCTTTCAACCAATAAGTAATATCAAGTATTTACCGTTCACAATCAAAATTGATGTAATCCGAGCGTAGGTCGGATGTAAACACGATAACTTCTCAACACCTCCAAACCTCGACTTTTCGAAATGAGGGAATGTTTAAGATTTGAGGGGGAGAGTTGAATTCATGAATGAATAAAGTGAAACCAAAGGCAAGATATTCAACTTTTATTTCTAGTTTCCCCAACATGAACCAGCGCGCGAAATCTTCTAACTTCACGTGCGGGGACCGTCAAGGCGTTATAACCTGGTAAAACCTATTGTAACTGCCGTCCAAGCATTCATTTAGTTTTACAGAAGAAGAGGCGTCACTGGGAGCGAAGAAACACCCTCACAACATCAGAAACCCTGAATGGCGTATATAGAGGGGGAATAAAGAAAACATCTGAGAATAGACTAAATGCAGAGACATTGTGTCTGCTAAATGGTCTCGCATTATTTTCTATTCACAGAGACATCACAGTTAGGAAGTTCTTGACAAGTTTGCTAGTGTACCGAGAAAACTGGGGTTTGTTTTGCAACCATCTATGTAAACGAATGTTCAGCTCAACTCGTCTTCATGTCTTCAATATATTTTTTATTTTTTCCACTTATAATAAAATGAAATTTCTCATTGTCGTTTTTTTTCTTGTTCAAAACATGATGAAGCTTTTTGAGAAAACCTCACTAGTCTATCAATTTCTCGCCACGTTGCAGGAGTCCGTTAAATGGGGATAGTTCAGAGACTTGAGTGTTGGCTAGAAATAGCAACAAATGGTAATTTTTTTCATCGGGACCTTCAAGATTCGAACATGTGTGTATGAGATATTGATGAAAAACAGGGATTCTATGCCCAAAGTTATCCTCTGATTCTCAATTGAAAAATTGCATCTAAAATAATCTAACCATTGGATCATTTGATGGTGTAAGCATCTCGGGCCCCCGAAAATATTTTCTATATACGCCACTGCCCTGAAACATATTCCGGTATATCACATCAGGGTGCAAGCCCTAAAATCTGCTTTTCTGGAAATTTCCTCATCCTGGAACGGGCAGTCCAGATAGTGAAACGATAATTAAAAGTCGAAGGTAATTACGGTGTAAAGGTGGAGATATAGCGATTCGATTAAGAGATGCAGCACAGTGGTGGAATCGGCGATTATGATACGGGTTCAGTGCTCCCTCGAACGAGTTTCCTACGCTGTCGGCAACTTCACTCTCGAGGAGCCCAGCAGCCGTATTCGACCATCATCCTAAAACCCAGCACGATGTTGCCATTCTTTGAGCCTACCCATGATATAAGAATATGTCTCTTATATCATAAGCCTCCCGAAAATTATTTACTCCTTCTCTAACGGAAAACAATGCTATTCTACCAAACTCACACGATGCTGTTCTTGATGATTCATTTATCTTATTTTGGCATGGCCATCACATTTGCTTCTTCTTCGCCAATCGTCGCGTCGTCAGAAAAACCACTTAAGACTCTTAACTCTCAAAATTGTTATTTCTGTATAAAGTAGCATATGAAAGAGTCAATTTTTGACGGAGACCGCAGGTTGAGGTCAGAAATTCACTCAAATGTGCCATGAAACCCAAATTTTATCATAGACATATAAAAGTTTTTTTTTTAAAGTCTATGAATTTTATCCGCACGAAATACAAACAATATTTTTTGTACAACTGTTAGTGTGAATTACCATCATCTGAAATATAATCATTGAAGAAAATGCTTTCAATACAATATTTCTATGCATCCAGTGATCTTTGTGTCGTTTCTATTGAAAACCCTTTATTTGACGGTGAAAAAAGTAAAGTATTTTTAACGATGAAAAAAAGCCAAGTTTTTTGACAGTTTTTCAAAAAATCAATTTTCGTCAATCTTTGAAAATGTTTACCAATTTTGGCAGTTGTCAGAAAACGATTGATGACTTCAATCTATGTTGGGAAGATGAATTTGAATAAATTAAAAATATATCTGAAAATCTCAAGAAAATGGCATTTCTATTGTAGGAAAAGGCTAAAGCAATAATAAATATCATTTGTTAAAGAGTTTAGAAAAATTGAAACTTGGATTCCATATATCGAAATAAGAAAAACTGAAACAGAAAATTGAAGAGAACAGCTTCCATGACAACAACCCAAAACCCCTTCAGTCAACGGTCTGTTTATATCAGAAATATCTGGGTTACAATAACAGGTTAGATTTAGCTCAAAAAAGGTAAAATGTATTTCTTAAAAACTTTGTAGGTTTTCACTCCCAGTCTCTGAAACAGAAATAATTAAAAAAAATTTTAATTAAGATGAAGTGCTCCTGCGAGAATCTTTGCACTTATTTGTCAGGAGCAAATTGGTCTTGAAAAAAATTGTTGCCTAACAGTAAAACTGAAAAAGGAAATAAATTAAAAGGATAATGTAACGTTTCGGTGTCTATATCAGACATCTTCTTCAGACTCGTAAAATCTTCAGAATTGTGTGTCTCATTTGCAATCTGAAGATTTCACGAGTTTGTCTGAAAAAGGTGTCTTATATAGACACCGAAAAGTTACATTATCTTTTTAATTTATTTCCTTTTTCAGTTTTACTGTTAGGCAACAATTTTTTTCAAGACCAATTTGCTCCTGACAAATAAGTGCAAAGATTCTCGCAGGATCACTTCATCTTAATTAATTTTTTTTAATTTATTCTGTTTCAGAGACTGGCATCAGTGAAAACCTATAAGGTTTTTAAGAAATGAAGAATCCTCCCAGAATATATTTCAATCGATAAGGTAAAATGTGTTGTGGCAACTGAATAAATCAAAAATAGATCAAGATCAAAGACATCATTGTATCCTGAGAACTGTTAAAAATAAAAAATTGCTTTTGTAAGAGTTAGGGGTCTGAACATAAAATGAAATTAACCCAAATAACATGTTTGTTGATTGAAGAATTAACTACCTTAATTGAATTGCCTTTTATATTTTGGAATTAGAGAGCAAACACAAATGAACAAATGAAGGTCGTTTCAAGAGCGATTTGAATTGCGCTCCATGTTTGACAATCTTAGTAAGTCGTTAAATTTCCAGAGCCACCTTATTTGCAGCCCCGGAACATCCAAATGCTGACGCCATTTTCTGCATCATTGTCAGTATAAAGTTACCAGCATCAACTTTCGTCAGTTGGCGCGGAAGATTAAACCTACCATTTTTCCACTACTATTTTACCACGCCAGCACTAGGAGTTTTTTGCACACAAATTTTATGATATCCATAAAATTACATTCAGATTCAATCATGAAGAGCTTCAAAATAAGGCAAATTTAGGTGCGGAATTTTAGACTTTTCCGTTATTAGCATGTAAGCCATTATGACGTCATTTCATTTCTTTTGGTAAGATATTTGTAAGTTCTGAAATAAAGAAGATTTATCAATCTATTTTTCTATTATGGCGGAGGATGAGCATGTAGCACAAAAGTTGGTTTGGAAAATAAAACGTGTGTATAATTATTGATATTTCATAGAAAAAAACATCGGAAAAATAGCACTAAACTTAAGGATCGTGATATTTATATCCTTACCACGCTCGTAATAACAGTTTTTTCTGCGCACAGACTCTCTTATTTTGTTGGAAATATATTGCCCTTTCGAAATATGTGGTCAAATTTGGTAAGACTACCTACAAGGAAAATTGAATTTCAGAGCAAAACTCGAAATATTTCGTGAAATCAAGAAATGTTTATTTGAAGAATAACCGTCAATATTTCGACCATGTGTTATATGACATTTTTTGTTGAAAATCACTAGTATAATCCCCCCTTGAAGCTTTTCCACCTTTAAAGTAGACAGCCTGTATACAGGGTGTATACTTTAAAGAGGACTAACTTCGAGAGGTGATTACACGAATGGTTTGCAACGAAAAATGTCATAAAACACATAGTCGAAATTTTGAAGGTTATTTTTCAATTCAACATTTCCTGATTTCACGAAAAATTTCAACGTTTTTCTTCAAAAAGATCATTATTCAGTTTTCCTTGTAGTCTCATCAAATTTGACAACATATTCGGAAAGGGCAATATAATAGCTACAAGATGAGAGAGTATGTGTGCAAAAAACACTCTTATTACAGGCATGGTATAAGGAGAAGAATATCACGATTCTGAAGTTAACAAAATCAGTCCTATTTTTCCAATGGTTTTTTCGATGGAATATTAACAATTATGCACACGCTTTATTTTAAGTGAAAAATACCTCATTTAGTGTACTTCAGAATGACATATCAACCGTGGAAAATTTTTCTCCGAGAAATTGCATGCACATGCGCACTCTTTTGTTGAAATTTTCCATGACCATTCTGCATAAATGTGGCTGAATTTCGTTGATGCAGCGTTGAATCTCCTCCTTTAATGCACGGGTGGTTGTGGACTTGTGGGCTTGTTGACATAGACTTGTGATTTCAAATAACCCCATAAAAAGAAGTCTAATGGTGTTAAATCACACGATCAAGGAGGCCAATTTTGATCACCGAAACGAGAGAGTACACGACCTGGAAATGTCTCATGCAGTAATTGAATTGTTTCACGGGCTGTATGACATGTGGCACCGTCTTGTTGAAACCACATATTGGACACATCAATATCATCCAATTTTGGCAGAAAGAACTGTGTAATCATGTCGCGATATCGAGCACCAGTAACAGTCACTGCTTGACTAGCACCATTTTCAAAAAAATATGGCCCAATTATGCCTCCAGCCCAAAATCCACACCATACAGTCACGCGTTGTGGATGCATTTGTTTTTCGACAATCACATATGGGTTCTCCAAATCCCAAATGCGGCAATTTTGGCGATTGACAAAGCCATCAAGATGAAAATGTGCTTCATCGCTTAGGATGATTTTGCTCGAAAAATCAGGGTCCATTTGTTGATGTTCAATAATGCATTCAACGAACTCTCTTCTATGTCCATGGTCATTAGGCTTCAATTGTTGTGTTAATTGAATTTTGTAAGCATGAAGACACAGATCTTTGGTTAGTATACGCTGTAGAGAGGGTCTTGAAATTTGCAATTCTTGTCCACGACGTCGAATTGAGGTTCCTGGATTGTCAGCAACACTCTTCCGCACTGCTTCGACATTCACATTTGAACGGCTTGTTTTTGGACGACCAGTGTGTTTGGCGTCTCCAACGGATCCAGTCTCCATGAATTTTTCAATTAATCTCTTCACAGTTGACGAAGTTAAAACACTATTCCGACCATATTTTGTATGAAATTTTCGAACTGCAGCCGCCAAGCTTTCACTATTTTTGAAATATTCTTTAATAATGAAGACACGTTGTTCTATCGTGTAACGCTCCATTTTTAATAACCCTATACTGTTAGCTGTCAAATTGCTTTTTTTTCAGGGTTGCCAACACTTCACTGCACAAATGGCGGCAAATTCAAATCTTGCGTTAATTTTGGGACACCCTTTATGTACCCTTAACTGCTGCGTTCAAACTTCAAACCAACATTTAGGACGATATATCTGAGATGAAAATTCATATTATGAATAATTTCTTCCATATTTGGCATCACTGTAGGTGCACGAACTGAAGTCAGCTTCTCACTCTGCTGATTAAATCTCCTTTTGTTTCCTTTCATTTCTTTCTTCGACTCGAAACGCATTGTTTTATTCGGCAAAATCGTCATTCGGAGAAATTCTAGCCTGTTCTCCAGGTCGAGTTACATTTCGAGCAGTCCTTTGTGCCGCTAATTGGTCTTCTCAGTATCCTGCAGGCTTCATTTTCGAAACATTGAATAATTTTCATTCGTGGAGATCCGTTTAGAGATATCCTTTGAATCGTGAGAGAATAATACTTCTTCAATTACGTTTGCTTGGTCGCTGAACAAAATGCGTATTGTATACAGGGTGTCCCGAGATGAATGCCACAAACGGATAACATGAATCAAGGACATTAAGGCGAAATCGCATCAAGAGGGTTTAATCGTTTGAGGGTCTTCATTTGGGATATACAGGGTGATATTCATCTTATGGCTGAAATTTCAAAGTTCAATAACTCTTGAACTATTCTACCGGGTGATTTCAAATTTGGTAGCTTTGTCACCCTTTACGATTTCCATCATCAATATTTCAGAATTTGAAAAAGTCGAATCCGGACTAGAAAAATTGCGGACTTTTTCTATTTTTAGGAACATTGGAACACCCTGTACGTGAACATTATGTTTTTTTTCATTTTCGTAACCACAAAGAATCAATTAATGGGAAAAATTTAAAATCTCTGCTTTGCAGTGTCATACAGAGTGATTAAGAAGTGATCAAGAAATATTACCTCCTGAGTGAAATTTTATAGTTCGATAAATATTGATCTTATCGGTGAAATTACTTCTTGGAGCCTTCACAACAGCTTTACCATTTTCCTCCAAGTGGTGTGGTGAACAGGAATCCAAAATAGCTTGACACAATAATCAAAATAATTTTAGTTTCGAATGCGATGAAATTCATCAATCAGAAAATGTTCACCCAAAAGGTAATGAAATCCAAAACTAGCTACTTATTGCTTATGGAAAACTCTCCAAAATGCAATTTATCAATCATTCGAATTGAATTCTTAAGGAAAAGCTGGAGCAGCGAGATATAATAGAGAGGAGACGCTATAAGACATACATAGTAAGGAAAAATAGTACCACTGGGCGGGGATAAGTCGGGGACCAATATGGCGGAAAGGTCAGGGTTGGAGTAAGTTGCCAGTTTTTTCTGTTCACAATTTTCACCCAAAAAATACGACATGTTGGGTCTTAAGAAACCTGTTGAAATAAGACAAAATATCAAATAAACAATTTTTCTCCAGGCGATAATATACACATAAAAACACATAAAAAATATCAGATTACTTAGACAGACTTGTAAAAATTTCGAATGCAGATCTGTTCAGTACTCATCCCTACCTGTGATATGTTTTTCCTCTAATTTTCTTCTTATCTGTCTCTTCACTGCTTGAAGAAAGCCTTACAGCACACGATACCATTTTATTCTATATTATTAAGCAGAAAAGATCACAATTTAACTAAAAAAGGCGTAAGAATCAGAATTCCTCCAGAAAATTCAACGATCGTCAAATTTGACGTTATGGTGGTAGTAATATGCTGGATCTGATACCTCGTTTATTTTAATGATGGCAACTCTATACTATCTCTGAGCTGGAGCAATCCTCTCTTCCTTGAGCACCCCAGACATGAAAAACAAAATTTATGGTACATATGTAGGGTGTTATAGCTGGTCCAAAAATATGAACGAAAGAATCTCTTGACTTACCCTCTAAAATGTACATACAAGGTGTTGGGTACATTGTTTTTTGTGGATATCTCCAAAACTTTTTATCGTAGAGAAAACAGCATTCGTGAGCATTTTCTAATTATAATTAGCTATATTTTTCCTGGAATATTTTGTCCCAAGTTTCAATTGGTGAAGATTTTGAAATGAGAGTGGGTGTTTTTCGCTCCAACTCCTACACTTATGGAAAAAGTATCTACAGTTTTTGAGACGCCCATTTGAAAAGCCAATGTTTTCAACACAAAAAAGATACTCCTGGTCATTCGCTTCAACTTTTATGTTGAAAACATGGTCAATTTTTTCGCTGTTATTGAATGAATTTGAATTTGAATGAATGTTTCTGAAAAATTGCCTTGTTTTTCTACATAAAAGTTGTTTTCTCCCGAAAACGGTCGACTTTGAAGTGTACGGTCAGAGATACCTCTTTTGTATAGAAAATGTTGGCTGTTCAAATTGGCGTCTCAATTCTACACTTTTTCCATGAGCGTAGAAGTTGGGGGGAAAGAACTAAACACTAGATATATTCAGATAAGTGCAGTGTCGGAATAGCTCGGTTAAGTTTGAGGATGAAGATGATCGGTCTAGTATTTCCGCGAATTGTGATGATTTGAATTTTTTTGCGAATATTTTCGAATCTAGAAATCCGATCGGATTCACATTTTTTCATATTTGAGTGCTCAATAATGATATGAAGACTTGGAACTATCAAGGAACATAAAATGTGTGATTGGAATAGATATTCCAATCAATCCTTCGTTGAGGGAATTTAAATTTTATTATTTATTTATATATTTTCAAGACTTATTTTCTAATTATGTCAAAATTTTATAACTAGCTGCTCAATCACGATATAAACACTTTTGTAAAATGAGGACCCTTTTAACCTGCCTCAAAATTCTAAGATCATTTCCTGAAAATTTGCACTCTCATCAAACAACCGGAATCACAAAATTAAATTTCATGACGAAATCTGAGATCCATAAAGAACATAGATATGTCCTGTCAGATGTTAACAGAGACAAAAATGAGAAAAATATCTCTATATTTATATTCCTCCCTGCTCATTATGAACATTAATCTAACTTTGTGCATTCTTACGCTTTTCTCTTATTTGCGCCAGTTTTCGTCATTCTTCATTTCAATGTGCCAATGTGTTATACTGAAGAATATTCAGTGTCATATAACCGCCTAGGCCAACATAGGCCATGGCCAAGGGTCGACACGATTTTAGGGTCGGCAAATTTTCGGTAAATAAAAAAAAATTCTTCAACCGCTCTACGAAAATGTAGAAATAGACATCTTCGAAAACTACAACTCGCTTGTGGGGGAGATATGTAGCTTGCAACAGCATAAACCAAAATTGGAAAGAAGTATATCGTAGGATTAAGAGATCAATTTGATCGATTCGCGGAGGGAGCGAAGATCAGTTCTTTATTTGTGAAATATCGAAGTGAAGAAAGAAGAGCCACAACAAGAACTGTTCCTGCTCATGAAACTCGTGTGGGACATCTTCTCTGTGCGGTGCCTTACCGGCCGAACTGAGGCCTAGTGGCCCATTGTTCACCCGCATCATTCCATAGAGACTCAGCTCCTCAGACACGAAGACAGAAACGTCGCGAGCCTGCCAGGAGTCCCTCTCACCATAGGAATAGAAGGTGTTGGATTTCTAAGGGTGTTGACCTTAACTCAGTAAGGTTTCCACAGTTGAACAAAATATGCTCAACCGTTTCATCAGTACTCCTGCACCACCGGCATAGGGAGCAGCTCGTCAATCCCATTCTCTTCAAATGCTTGTTAATCAGGTGACCAGTCAATGCACCAGTCACCAGACCGAGTTGTTTCCTCTCCAGCAACAGAAGCCTATTGACCTCAGATCGCGAGGACGGTCTCTCAATGAGAATCCTCGACCACCTCAGGCCCACCCCTGCGCTCCATTCCGAGGAAAATTCCCTGTTCAGCCAGTTCCTGAAGAAACTTCTGACAGATGTGCGACAGATTGGCAGCGAAGGCTCCGGACCAACAAATGCTAATCCGGCTCCCCGCCTAGCCAGTTCATCTGCCTTGACGTTACCAGGTATATCCGCATGAGCCGGACACCAGATCACTTTCAAAAAGTTATCAGAGCCCAGCCCACGCAGAGCTTTCCTGCATTCTTCTACCAAAAGAGAATCAACTCTAACATCAGATAGAGATTTCAGAGTTCCCTGGCTGTCGCAACATATATAAATGTGCTGGCCAGAGTATCCCCTGCGAATGTTTTCCAGTGCGCATGCAAGAACCGCAAATAGCTCAGCCTGCACAATGGAACAGTCCTTCCCCAGAGGGATAGCCTGATTGAAGTGAGGACCCACGATTCCGGCCCCAGACCCTGTTGCTGTGACAGAGCCATCAGTGAACCAGGTGGGATCCTCTGGACTAAGAAGCATGTTTGATGAAGACCATAGGTCTCTGTCGGGAACAATTACCCTGTAGGGTTCGTCGCGATCACCTCTTTGGAGAAGGGGAGCGTGAGCATCCTTAACCATTTTGAGGGCCCTTGCGTGCCCAGTGAAGAGTCCTCCATCGCGCCATTGTCCCCGTTCCCAGATTCCTAGAGCTGTCTTCATAGCCACCTCCTTCACAACTAGGTGCAAAGGAGGGAGACCCAGCAGACATTCCATCGCTGCTGTAGGGGTAGACCTCAGAGCGCCTTTAATACTTAAACAAGCTTTCCTCTGGCATTTAGTCATAATGTTCTGGTTGACGGCCCTCTCCATAGAAGGCCACCACACCACAGAGGCATAGGTCAGGATAGGCCTCACCACGGCAGTATACAACCAGTGCATAACGTGCGGTTTGAAGCGAGTGGGACATACTGTTTTGAGTGGGATGGAAAACTTCAAAGTAGTGGTTTATTTTGTTATAATTGAGTATCTAACAAGAGAATTGAATTTTAGGTAAAAATTGCTACAAGGGTTTTGCTGCGAAGTTCTCCTTTTTGTTAAAATTGCAATCGATTAGTTCTGAAGAATTAGGAGTAGTTACTAATCTCATCTCAAGTTTTCCTGACGATTTAGATGAAAAACTTCACGATGAATGTTTGCACTTAAAATCCTACTTAGCTCGGTTAGAACAACCTCCAAAAACTCTACACGTGATGAGTACCTTCATTAGAAGTGATAAAAGCTTTGTGTAAGTGTTTTTCTATATCGATATTACGATTAGAATGTTTTGCAACGAACTGCATTTGAGACATGCAGTTCGTTGCGTTTGAAATCTCTAGCCGTTTTGTGCATTGAAGCTGAGTTGTTAAAAAAATTAGACTTCGAAGTAGTGTTGCAACAATTAGCTCAAAAGAAGGCAAGAAGAAAATATAATATAATTAGTTAGATAATATATCGTCACTAATGACCATAAGGTGGGGGGACTCAATTATTGATCATAGTTTATGAAGAAGTTTTATTTGTATAGTTTCAGTTCCCCTAAACAGAACAGGAATCTGCCTTTTGTTTGTATTGAACTGCCAAACTTCCAAACAAAAACAAACATTTGCTTTGTATAACCGATTTTCAAATTCATTCCATTGATATCGTACTTGGGTCCTATCTATGTTTTTAATCAATCTGAAAACGGAATCTTTATGAGAATTCTCGCCGATTATCTTTATTTACTTCTCCGAATTAGGAATTACATACATAAGACCAAAATGTCAACGCTCTAGACTCTAGATTCTAATCCAAATCCAAGATGCAAGATTACAAAATAAGCGAAACCTTGAATGAAGATTGACGTTTTCTCCTCAAAAAATAGAGCGAATTTTACAGCCTTTGAAACCTATAAAAGAGCCATAAATCGTGCACGCCATCAAACGAAATTGCTTTCTTCGAGTCTGCCTTTCTTTTTGCACCGAGAGGGATGTTCATAGTCATGTAATTATAATAAGCAATTTATTTTAACAAGTACACACAATTATTGTAATAATTCACCTTATTCTTTCGCAGTTGGACGGGGAGGCGCATTCTGAAATTAATTTGCTGCGGTGTAAAACGCTTTTTCGAAAAAATCACTGACCGGGAGGCTTACCACACTAGTGGCGAAAAGCGCAACGAAGATTGGTTACTCTGGCAAATGGTCATTATGCTGTAACTGCAGAAGAAATCAGAGCTATAAAGCGCTTTTAAAACTCGTCGAGCTTATTTATCTTCATGTTAAGAGCTCTGTGCTAATTATACACAGGTATTCAATTCGTTGAAAATAAATCTTATTTGTTTAGACGAAGGTCAAAGGCATAAAAGAGAAAAATATTCAGGTTGGAATTTTCACCGAGAAGTTATTGGCATTGGGGGTAATATAATAATGATAAAAGTCCTCAGGAATTATAAAACAGAATTAAATTCATTTCACGCCATAAATCGATTGTGTCTGATGAAATGAGAAAAAACATTATCATAAGACTTTTTATATTCCTTTTTTTCTTTATTTCTTTACTGAATGAAATTTTTATACAGGATCTGAGTTCCAACGGTTTATTAAATGTTTAGTTTTCGACTTCAAATATTTCTTACTCCATGCCCTTGACATAGTACATTATCAACTTTTTTCTCAATATTTCCATTCACCCCATAGATTGCACATTTCTTTCAGAATTAGGAAAGAGTAGTCCACAACATGTTCCACAATGAGAAATCTTCAAAAACAAAAAAAGTTAGGCTACACTGCATATGCCACGCGTTCCTTGTGTTGTGCCGGTAGTGTAGCTGAGAGGTGAGTCGATTTGGACACAGTACCTAGAAATACTGGAAGGCAAGTAACTGAAAAAATATAGTATAATATTCGACAAGTTTCCTTTGTGGATCACGCATTTAATCTCAAATTCATTACACTGATCGTTTTGAAGTTACAACTGAATAATGAGATTATGTTACAGACACTTAGTTGCTAGCCTGCGCTGATTCCATTTTGTTTTTTTTCTTATTTTATTTTTCCGTGCTTATGTTCCACAATGAGACTTCTCATTGACTAGGTTTTTATAACCGTCGATTTTTTGTCAGCTTATGTTCCAGAAAAACCATTTTCTAAGATAATCAAACAACAACAGATATCAGAAAATGAGAATCAAAAGTGAAAACGAAATTAATAATAATGAAGGAGCCACATCACCACCTGCAAAAAAAATCATTAGTGATGGTGGTTTTAGTTCCTATAATCCACTTTTTCGGTTCTTATAGCTAATTTACGATGAATCCTTCTTTATTTTTGTTTTTCTTTTGGAATTTTTGTTTTTATTTTTTAATTATTGATAAAAATCGAATTATAAATTAGTTTGTCTCATTGTGAATTCTGTGTGTCTCAGACTGGAACGCAAAATGTTTCACATTTAGACAAAAACTCCTTTTTTGAAAAAAATTTTAACTCGGAAAATTCTATCACATAGGTAGTGCTTCAATAATAACAAAGTTCAGTGGAAAATGGAGCAAGCTATTCATAATGCCAGAAATCGTGGATATTTATTACTTACATTTTCAGTAATTCAAAAAAATATTAAATTTCTCTCACTATAGACCACTCTCCTCTATTTATTCAGTATCGACATTTTCACTTAATTTCAGGATCTATTTATGACTATAATTTAATTAGCTCGAAATGAATAACCTTAAAACTTGAAATTTTCAAGGAAGAAATAGGATTCGATCCGGAAATTTAAATGGGTAAAATAAAATAATAAGACTTTCAGCTCTCCAATATTAATATGTGTGCAAAGCTTCTGATTTTGTTCACAATAGAAATTGATTATGTCAATGTAGAGTATCATCAGAGTTTGAATTTATCGAACTGTCCCCTTAAGTTTTGGCTGATTCGTAATTGTATTCATTTATATTGACTAATAATCCAACAGGTGTTATGAATTTGCTTATGGATTTATTCATTCTTTTCCTCCCGCTATGTTACATTTACTAAGCATGGTATGCCAATTATGAACCAAGAACTGTAACAGAAGAACATGCGAACGAACAACGAATGTTTAGCATTTGCGAATAAAAAATTCTGACATTTTTTTGTAAACTAGGTGGTCGTTGTATTTTACTTAACTCGATCCTTGGATGCAGTAAAAGCAGCATATTTATTTATTTGAATATTAAATCTATAAACCCAAAAAGTACATATCAAAAGGTAAACAATGATCAGAAAGAAATGAAATTTGAGAAGAGCCCTGAGCAGGTGCTTTTGAGCGCTCGTTCATTGGTGGAGCAATAATGCTATTACCTTAAAACTTTGTATATATAATATAAATTGAAAACTTCACCTCAGAATAGCAAATATTTAAAATCAATCCGCTTTTGTTCTTAAGATCAAACGAACATTTTGAGCTAGCTACTCCGTCACAACTGTTACCTCTCATTTCCTTGGACATTAAGAATTATTTCTTATCTCACCATAACTCAACTAGACATGTAGTCTTCATATTAATTACTTTTAGTGCTCTGTTCATTATGCCAAGGTGGAATCAACAGCATCTAATGGCGAATTGAATTTAAGAACTGAAGTTTATGACTGCTAGAGTTATGATGCTTTAAATCGTCTTCCTGGTGTCTATCCATATTATTTGCAGTTTGATTATTGTCAGTACTATGTATTCGAAAATTATTTATTGTTTGTGGAAACAGCAAGTGTTATCTACAACTATTGGCTTTAAATTAATTATGAGAAAGTTTAATTGAATTTCAAATACATACCCTTTTTTTAACTCTCATACAACATAGTTTCCAGATTGACTAAATGACTTATATTATAAGGGTTATTCAACGCACTCCGCGAAATTCAGACATGAAAAGTACAGGGTGATCAATGAGGATGCCATCTATCCAGTCTATTCTTGAATGTATTGTCAGTTGGAGACTCCAGAATCGTCGATGACAGCTGGTTTCATGCGTTGAACACCCTGTTGGGAAGGTAATGCTGGCGTGGCGATGATCTGAATGGTTCCTTGGATAACTTAAAGCGATGACCAGGCAAACTGTTCCTATTTAGCAGGTAAAGGTTTTTTATTGTCTCGCCAAAGTGACCGTTCAATTCACGAAATGTGAAGAGAGATCACCCCTTGATCGATGCTCGGCGGAACTAGGAAAGTCAAATATCTTGAGACGATCTTCATAGGATGGGCGAAAGCGAGAATAAGGCTGACGAGTGGCCCATCGTTACACAGACTCCAGGGAGAAACTCATCGTGTCTAGTTGAAGGCCACCACACCTGACCAGCATACTCCATTATCTGCCTTATATATGTTTTGAGGAGGAACGTCCAGGTTGAAACATCGGAGTTTTTGAAAGTTTCGCCAAGTAGATTATGTTACTTGCTTCGCCCTTGCCGTAACCGACCCAACATGTTCGGACCATCTGAGATTTGAGCACTCAGTAACTCCAAGATCAACGTGCTGAGTAACAGGCAGTAGTTGATGACCATCGATTGAGTAGGGATGTGTTGGATTGTTCCTACCAATGTAGAGTACACAACACTTCTGGATGTTAGGATGAATTCTGGATGTCAAGTAGAAGCATCCAGTCGTGGCACCATCGAGAAAGAATATCCAGGTCTTCTTGAAGAGTTTTGGCATGTAGAAGGGGGAGGTTGTAAAGCTTGGCATCGTCAGCAAACGAAGACAGGGAGGACTTGAGAAGTGGAGGCAAATCAGAAATAACGGGTGGCCCATTTAAAAATTGGAATTTAATTTTGCTATAAAAAAAAACTGCTCAATATTTTTCAATGGTTGAACATTTATTTAAAAGGTTGGTTCATGACATTTATTTATGAAAAATAATTTCGGCCAAATGACCACCACGGCTGACTTGGCAGTAGCCTATTCGTTCCACCAATTTTTAATACATTTCGATTGTTTGGGGCTCTATTTCACCAATAGCAGCTTGAATTCGGTCTTGAGGTCTTGAATTGTTTCTGGATGTTGGCGTAACACTTATCTTTCACCGCTCCCCAAAGATAATAATCCAATGGCGTCAGATCACAGCTTCTTGATGGCCAATTCACATCAGCATTTCTGCTGATTATTCGATTGCCGAAAATGCGGCGTAAAACATCGATTGTGGCGTGTGCTGTATGGCTCGTTGCACCGTCCTGTTGGAACCAAACATCGTCCAAGTCGTCAGCTTCAATTTCTTGAAAGAACCAATCGTTCAACATTGCGCGGTAGCGCTCGGCCCAAACAATCGAAATGTATTAAAAAAATTGGGTGGAACGAATAGGCTACTGCCAAGTCAGCCGTGGTGGTCATTTGGCCGAAATTATTTTTCATAAATAAATGTCATGAACCAACCTTTTAAATAAATGTTCAACCATTGAAAAATATTGAGCAGTTTTTTTTTATAGCAAAATTAAATTCCAATTTTTAAATGGGCCACCCGTTATATAAGAGGAAGGGAATTGGGCCCAAAACAGATCCCTGTGACACAAGATGTTACAATTCTCTCTGTGGAGGAGTGGGTGTCCTCCATCCACACGCGGAACCTTCGATTGGTCAAAAATGTCCTAATCCAGTTCAAAAGTTTAGCTCTTACTCCCAGATGCTCCAACTTGGCAAGAAGCCGCCTGCGGGGTACCCGATCGAATGCCCTAGAGAAGTCGAGGTAGACAACATCGACGGGAGAACCGGAATCCAAAGCTTTTGTCCAGTCAGCAATAACACATGGGCTGAAAAGTCCCGGGCCTAACAAAGAGAACACAGTTTTTTTGGTTCAAAATTAGCTTTATTCATCAACGTTATCTCCATCAAGAGCAAATCAATCGTTTCAGCGCCGCTCAAACATTTCAATACCACTTTTGTAGAACGATTAATCTTTTGCCTCAAAATAGACCTCAGTTTCAGCGATAACCTCTTCATTCGTGCGAAATTTCTTACCGGCGAGCATTTTTTTCAGGTCTCTGAGCAGCCAGTAGTCGCTGGGAGCCAAATCTGGCGAATAGGGTGGATGTAGGAGCAATTCGAAGTTCAATTCACGTAGTTTTGCCATTGTTTTGATTGACTTTATGACACGGTGCGTTGTCTCGATGGAACAAAATTTTTTTCCTTTGCCATATGCGGTCGTTTCTTTGCAATTTCGGCTTTCAAACGCTCCAAAAACGCTATATAATATTTACTGTTGTTAGTATTTCCTTTCTCAAGATAGTCGATGAATATTACACCACACACATCCCAAAATACAGGGGCCATAACCTTTCCAGCCGATTGTTACGCTTTCGGGTGCTTTGGACGAGGTTTACCAGTTGCTGTGCTCTCAGATGAAAATCGTTTTGATTCCGGAGTGAAATGATGGATCCATGTTTCATCCATTGTCACATATCGACGCAAAAATTCCGTTTTTTTACGTTTAAACATGGCTAAACACTGCTCAGAAGAATCAAAACTTTCTTGTTTTTGGTCAACAGTGAGCAAACGCGGCACCCACAACAGAGCTTTCTCATATTCAAATGCTCATGCAATTTGAAGCCAACACGTTTTTTTGATATCTTTACGATGTCAGATGTCAGCTAACTCACGCAAGTACACTAGGGCTGCCATAAATGTTGGAGCATCTACCGGGACAAGTGCCACAAAAATAGGTATATGTATACCGTGCAAAAAAGCTTATAGGTCTATATATGTATAGGTGTTATAATACAGGCTGTTACATAATAGTATGTCACAACTGAAGGGGGTGAATCTACATATAATTTTAGGAAAAAAGTTTTATAAACATGGGTCCGTAAAAGCTTTATTACGGAGCTACAGGGTGTTGAAATTTCCAAAAAAAAAATTGTTTTTTCTTCATAACTCCTGTAGTTTTCGAGATATTCAGTCCAAATTTGGAATGCTAGCTATTTCAACAGTCTCCATCATTGCACGTCCTGAACCTTAACTAGAATCTACAGGGTGTTTTCTTTTCCGGAGCCATGTCTCTTTTTTCGCTCTCAAACGTTTTTGTGGTACGCCAATGGTCAGCGTAAAATCAATTTTTGATATTTTAGCTCAATTTGGAAACTTTTTTGACCCTTGTAATTTTTTCGTATCTCTGACTGTTTTCGAGTAAAAAATTATTGAACGATTGTATGTTGATATCGAATAAGTTTAGTCCAGATGACGAGCTATCAAAATAGAAGCAAATTTTGGACATACCTATAGAGTTTTTCATTATTTTTTATTCAGCGAATACATACGATCGTTCAATAATTTGTTCCTCATAAATGGTCAGAGATACGAAAAAATTACAGAATTACAACCAAATTAAAATACTGACCGGGACAATTGAATAACTGACGGGGACACCGGGACTCAATGCTTCAAACCGGGACGTGTCCCGGCGTACCGGGACGTATGGCAGCCCTAAAGTACACTTATCAATCATTCAAAACGATTTTGTGGGTTTTTTCTATGTTTTCTGGTGTTACCGCTTCATTTGGACGTCCACTGCGTTCTGCATAATCGGTGTCTCTACGACCACGTTTGAAGTCAGCAAACCAACGTTTTATTTTTGTTTCTGATTTAGCGGAGTCCCCATAACACTTTTCAAGCCATTGCTTCGCCTGAACGGTATTTTTTCCCACCAAGAAGCAGTGTAAAATTAAACCACGAAACTGTTTTTGATCCATTGTTTGGAAAATAAAAATGGAAAAAAACTCACAACCTATCATGAAATTTTAACAGCTATCCTTTGAAGGTAAGCATTTACTGAAAAAAAGGTGACTGCGACAAAACTAGCGCCATCTATGTGTTAGGCCCGGGACTTTTCAGCCCATGTGATACATTAAGGCAGGTTTGTTGTGGTTTAACGGTTTGGAAGGAACTCATGCTGAGAATTTGGGATCAGTTTCATTTCTGAACAGGACTGCTGTGGACGGTCGCATATGATTCTTTCCAAAAGTGAACGAAAAATTCTGCATTCTCTTCAAAAACTCCAATATAACCATTATAACCTTCGGCTAAAAATAGCAGATATTTAAAATGAATGCGCTTTTGTTCGATAAAAATTAAACAAACATTTTGAGCTAGATACTTTGTCACTACGGTCACCTCACCTCTCATTTCCTTGGACATTAGGAATAATTTATTTCCTTATCTCACCATGTAACTTCACTCGACATGTAGTCTTCATATTATTTTTTTAGTGGTCTGTTCATTATGCCGAGGTGCAATCAAACTGAAATTCATGACTGCTAGAGTTATGACGCTTTAAATCGTTTTCCTGGTGTCTATCCATATTATTTGCAGTTTGGTTCCTTTCAGTACTATGTGTTCGAAAATTATTTATTGTTTGTGAAACGGCAAGTGTCATCTACAACTATTGGCTTTTAATTAAATATGCGAAAGTTTAATTAAATTTCTGATACTTTTTTCATCTCACATACAAGAGTGTATCCAGCTCTACTGATTGACTTGAATAGGGCTTATTCATACACTTCTCGAAATTGGAACATTGCAATTAACTTGCCCTCAAAAGCTTCAATTACATTCAGCCCCTGATACTGCCGCTCGCAATGTCGGCAATAATTCCCGAAATACTTCTGCGGCAGTATCGAAGGCAGTGAGCATTCACACTCTGCCGCAGCATTGCTCTCGCGACCACCAATCGGCAATGACGGACGAAGAAATTGTACGGGATGTCCAGGAGATTGACATCAACAATGTTTTTTTTGATTCCTCAGACCGGTAGCTATTCAAAAATAACCCATGTATATCATGCGATTTTTAGAGTTCCCGAGTTATGGATCTTTGGGTGTTTTTTAAAGTTATTTTGCAGTTTTCATTTTTTAACATGATCGTCCTGAGTTTTGATTCAATAATAAAAAATATTCCGCTTCCTGAAGTATCTCCAAGTTAACCAAAAAAAGCTTGAAAGTTAGAAATTTAGTTTTCAGTAAGATGTACTCAAACATTCATCTGCGGTTTAGAAATACAAAAAGTCTTCTTTGCTCTAAGCTACATTTGAAAACTTCGCTTTTGGCTTAAAGTTATATAACTTCGCGGAGTCCTGAGCTACAAAATTCATTGGAAAAGAAAGTACTTGATTCGACTTTTTCTGTTGTAATCGGCCTCGGAAGGCGGATGGGCTAAAAATCATTGAATCCCGATAAAAATTATTTTACTTATTTTAATCACTTTCATGTGAAAAATGGGATTCTGAATTGATTTTAATTGAAGTTCCTATGAAATAACTGTAGCGCGTTGTGATTTTTGCAATAATTTTGGTCTCACCACTGATGGAAAATATAAACATTCGTCAGAATTGAGTTGTGAAATTGCCCGTTTTTGGATAGGAAATAAAAGGCACATAATACTGAAAAATATTTTCAAAATAGAAGTTTCACTCCACTCCGTCGTGGACATTTTCTCGACAATAAGAATAACAATACTTTCGAAAATATCAGCGTAAGAGCGTTCGGCGATTCTGTTGTCAGCGCAGCCACAGCAACCTAGCTGAATGTTATCACTCATTGCCGCTCGTACTGCTGGTCATTTGACTTCCGTCCAAAAAACGGCCAATTTAGGGAGTATGAGGCAGCACGAGGAGCAGCGGAAGGCAACAGGGAAGTGTAGTATTACATTCTCGCGCTGCCTACTTCTCTTTTCGATAACTTTCCGGGAAGTACGTACTTTGGAACCCCCCTCGCTACGCGATCATTTCGAACCTTTGGTAATATTCCTCAGACCTGAATTTTCGAAATAACATTATTTTATGAAGAAATCAAATTAATAGACCATTAAGAAATCAAGAAAAATTTATGAAATGATTCAGGACAAAAACACTAAAAAGAGCTTCACTTGAGACCTAGACGAAACGGCTATGCGCGGTATCCTCTCCCTTCCGTAATCAAAGCTTTTCTTTCTCGAGTCTTAATTGGTGAAAGTTTCGAAGGTTAAGTGGCTGTTTTTCACCCCGATTCGAACCACCAATGTTTCTTCGAAAAAAAGGGACTCCTAGTCATACGATTTTAATTCGACTGTTTTCTAAAAAAATCAACTTTTATGTTGAAAAACATGGCCAATTGTTCAAAATATTTTCTACTAACTTCTTCACTAAATGTCAAAAAATTGTAAGTATATGCTTTTCAACATAAAAGATGATTTGTCCCGAAGATGGTCGACTTTAGAGCGTATGGCCAGAGGTACCATTTTTGTGTAGAAAATTGGCGGTTCAAATGGGCTTCTCAAAAACTGTACTTCTTCCATTAGCGTAGATGTTGTGGGAGGGAGAACACACTAACCCTTTACAACCTTCAACAACCGTCATCAATTAAGACTTGAGAAAAAACTCTTATTTGAATTATTATTCTCGTGGTATTAACAAGCGCGTCAAAGCATCGCATCATCGCTTTCTGCATTTTCTTTTGACTGTTATTCGCTCTTATTCTCAGTGCACTATTATGTTTAACGAACTCCTTGTCAAAAGTGATCCCTGACTATAAACAAGTAGACATAGGAATTTCACTAAAATATTTCCTTTTAATTTATACTTCATCCGAGAGATATAGTGTCAGTTGCGGGAACGTCCATTAAAATTTAAAGGTCCATTAAACTCTTAATCCTCCATATTACTAGGAACTAATGGAGGATTAAGGGTTAATGGACCTTTAAATTTTAATGGACGTTCCTGCAACTGAGCAATAAGCATTAAAAATGTTTCGATATCAGATACTATCTTTGATATAACGGTTCCATACTTCCAGAAACATACAAACACTCTGATTAGTATCGATAATTAGTTGTCAGCACTGAAAATCCGAATAATCTTACATATTTTCAGGCATACACATCTTCATCATAGCAATAAATATTGCATGAATTATTACTTGTAAAACTGCCAGGCCTATACCAGTAATTAGATAATTCACTGCAATTTGGTATGCCTACATGTATGCAGAAGAGAGTGAAATATTACTTCAAAGTAGCTCTTAGGCTACATTAAATTCAGACTCGGGAAGGCAATTTCATATGACCCTAAGTGGTTTGTGAACGTCCTTGTTGAATATCTGATCAATTTATTTGACTCGGCTTGCTCTAAATGGTGTAATTGAGGCTGAGAATTCCTGAAATTGATTCTGAAATTGTTGCCTGACTGTGCTGTGTAGGTTTTGTTGTGAACTGGGCTTTTGTTCAACGGACCAAGGAATAGACGGACAGAAGTTATGGGGTAATAGAGAAGCCAATTCACTGGTAGCTATACGACCTCTGGAATGGCATCCAGGAAATATACTATGAAACGCTGAAAATTATAGAATGCAGACATCGTCAAAAGTCTTTGCCTCCATAGGTTTCTCAGAAAATGAAATATCTCCTACTGGAAATGAGAATATTTTCCCTTTTTCAACTGCAATGAGTATATTGATAGAAAATCTTTGTTTGTTAATCTTCTCTTTATGCATGTATGCCTAAATGAATGCAGAAGAGAGTGGAATTACTTCAAAGTAGCTCTTAGGCTACATTGAATTCAGACTCGGCAAGGCAATTTCATACGACCCTAAGTGGTTTGTGAACGTCCTTGTTGAATATTTGATCAATTTGTTTGACTCGACTTGCTCTAAATG